>QLNU02009599.1:0-13037 GCA_006491805.2 Dysdera silvatica
CCTCTCCTAGATCGAAATAATTCCCGTCAAAAATTATTGGCGTTTTGTTTTGGTGAAAGTTTATAATAAATTATGTTCGCCAAGCTCCTTTCGTTGCCAAAACTGATGCTATAGGATTAAACAGTATGACCAGGTTTTCAGATGAACAAAATACTACAATCCAAACATAAAAATACTACATAATACTAGTTGTTTCTGAATCTACTACAATAATAGTAAATTACCATTGCTGCTGATAATAGCGACTTTCCGCTAGATTTGGGATTTCTAAGTTATTTGGGCAAAGTATAGTCACGGCCAACTAGATTTACCTACAGGCCGGCACGCCAATTTTAAGGGTGTCCCCACTTCCTGTTGGAGTAATTACTAGGGTTGTTCACAGGGGGCGCCAAATGACATGGATAAACATGCCATGTGCTTTCATTTGTTTGCAGCAGTTAACCGAAGAATAAAAAGGGTTTCTCGGTTTTCTACAATTTTTACATGATATTTATTTGTGATAATAATGGGAGTATATTATTGTGTTCCATTTTGTAAATCGCAGTAAGGAAAAAGTAATATCCTTTCGCGAATGTCCAAGTGAAGAAACCCTTCGAATACTGCTGGTTATGATATCTCGTTCCTTCATAATTTTACTCTGTAGTAGAGAAGCTACGGTGCATTAATTGTTTTAAGTTCATCCAACATATTTATATTTCCCGTATTAGGGACACAATAAGTGTTTATTCCCTAATTTGTTTTTCGATGACATACTGTTCTATTATGTAGTTTGTATTTTCAAGTAAAATTATTTTGGAAAAAATGTTATTCATCATTATCTGATGCTTTATTTTAATTATGCAATGTAGTAAAAATCTGGCTTGTGTCAAAAGTTATTAGAAATTGTGTAGTATACGTTGTGTAGTTATATCATCAGTTTATTGTAAATTCATGTGTCAATTTCATTAACTTTCCATTAAAGTCTTTCCAAACAGGTATCAAGCCTTCTAATTAATTCTTTATTTATAATTAATTATAATAAAATATAATTAAATTATTATTTAGTTGATTAAAATTCTACATAATTCTATTTTATTACCCATTAAAATAAAGTCTGCTTTTATGTGCATTTTGCGATTTAGCTTTCAGTGTAAACTATTAATTCATTATCAGTTATTAATCATGCCTGAAAAATCATTTCATCCAATAAACCGTCTTCAGTGTAAATGGAGAAGTAGAAAGGGGTACGTAAGATTTAAATTTTATTTTAAAATTTGTTATGAAAGGTTATCATATCACGATATCATCATTATCGTCGTTGTAAAATAAAATACGATAATTTTTTGAGAAAAATAGCAATCTATTTCTGTATGTAATCAGAAACTGGGACATTAATTGGCATTTATAGTGTGTTAGATTGGGAATGTTTTCCTATGCAGCAGGCGCCCTCTGTCGGAGAAAAACTACGTGCGAGAATCGCCACTGCGAAAATTTGTGGACAGGTTTTCTATGGGATTGGGCTCACGTGAGCGGGTTGTAGTAATCTAGTTGGCCGTGGTATTTTCCTCAATCTGTTGTCGATGTAGCATTTTTTGTTACAAAATTTGGCAACAAGTTTTGTCCGGTGTTGTTATCGAATGAAATTGATAAGTGGATGAAACGGAGTTGTTGCAATGGAATTCAAGAGGTTAATTTGAGATTTTCAGCAAAAGGATGACAAGCAGTTACACATTTCTTAAATCAGAAAATCCCGATGTAGAAGCAGGTTATTACAAGCAAGTTCAACCGTACAAAAAGTCGCGATATAGACTATCAAATCCATGTAATTATACATTTTCCAGATGTCATGTAATCGGTCTTCGGCGGGTAGGTACGATTTTATTCAGTTCCTAATACTTAAATATCCCAAAAAATATCCTCAATTTAAAATGCGACTATCTTCAAGGGGGAAAAAAATAGCGTCCCATAATTGACTACTGAGTGGGGGAATTGGTTTTATAGCAGATTCTTACAACGAACTCCACATTATCGCTAGTACAGATACCATCCCATTTCGTTTTTAGTGGAAGTATTTCCAGCCCGCATGGCAACTTTGTGCTGGCTTGCCGCCATGTTGGTTCCCTCACATCACAGGCTCCCTCCCTTTTCCTCCTCCATCCTACTCCCAGTCTTCACCCCTATCCTCTTTCTCTTCTCCATTCCTACCCCTCTAACCTCTCTTTCTCCTTCACCCCTGCCCCTCTAACCTCTTCCTTATGTTCTTTTTCTTGCCCTCCACCTCCCGACCCCTGTTAACTTGGCAGTCTGTTCCTACTCCCCCCTACCCATCTAATCCCTTTCTCCTGTTCTCTTTCCACTCCCAGCCTCCACCCACTTTGCCTCTTAACCTTTCCCCCTGTTGGTTTCCCCTTCCCCCTGCTCCTTTTTCTCGGTGCAGCAAACAAAATAAAAACTGTATACTAACTTTTATTCATTTAATTCATCGGATAACTTCACCTCTTTAACTACACAGTCATCCACGTTAGGCCTAGCGCACCTTGCAAACCGGGCCCTTCTACTCTAAACCAAATAAACCTTCTCCCACAAACCAATCCAACAACATTCCTCTTCCCTTTCAACCGCAATTGAACAAAAAAAACCCATATGGAAATGTTCCAACATCTTTCCAATCGCTCCAACACTTCCATGACACTCAAAAGAACAACGAAGTAGCTTCAAAGCGTCTTATCACCGCCACAGAAAAACACCGTATGATGCCCTATCCTGTGTGACATCACACATCACATATTAAAATCGCTGATGTCAAAACTCCGATTACAGCGATTTTCCTTCTCATTTCTAGGGAACTGGTGGGACGGTATCTGTACTACCACCGCCACATTAAACCGGCAAATATTTCGGCCATAGTACAGAACATGTACCCTAATGCTGTTTAGCGGGAAGTGTTTCCAACATGCATGGCAACAGTGACTTACTTGCCGTCATGTGGTTTACGTTATCTTAACATGGACATTTGGATTCAGCGTAGTTCAGAATATATTGAACCTTACTTACCTTTATTGCGTTCACCAATATTTCGTTATAAAATGCTTTCTGTTCTAATGGAATTCATATCAGGGTGTGTGGCCACATGGAAAAGTCGAGGGACATTTTGGCACTCTTTTACAAAATACGGTAACTGCTTCCGTTTTGGCGAGTGTTTCCTTCCATACATTTTTCTTACTTGGCTTCAGGTTTTATGTTATATTTGTTAATACTATAATTTTTTTCTTTTTTTCTAATTCCATGGTTTTGATTAAAAAAAATAACTACCTAGCTGTGGTGAGGGCCCTTCCTTATTAGGGGACCACGAAACTTGTATCGACGCTCTGCATCCTCTGATTTCGGTTTTCTCTTTTTTTTTATCGTGTTTTTCCCATCTAATTCCGTAGCTTTGGTTAAAAAAACAAACAAACAAAACACTGAGTTCTGGGGAGGGCCCCTCCTTATTGTTGGACCGTGAAATTTGTAGCGGTGCCATGCATCCTTTGATTCCAGGGCACTCTTTTACAATCTGGTATGGGTGCCAAAACAATATGATAACCTACTTCTCTTTCTACTGCCCTTTATTGTAACCCTTTATAATTCCCAATTTCGGCGTTAAGCATGTGGTGGCGCCACTATCATTTTTTCTTTCCATGTTCCATAATTCCAGTTTTATTTACTTTAATACTATCCTTTTTTTCTAATTTAAATTCAACTTTTTTTTTTTTTGATCCAATTTAAATATAAGTTAAAATACAATTATCGTAATGAGCTTTTTGTTGTTTTTGATTAAAAGAATAACCACCGAGCGCTAGCGAGGACTTTTGCCTCCTTAATTTGAATACAACTTTTTCTGATTTAAATTTAACTTTTTTTTTTTGTAATTGAAGTTCAGTATCGTTTCTCTACTTTAAATTCAACTTCGTATGACTTCTGAACTGACATTTTCATAACAAACACATATGCCTGTTCCAATTCCGCCATTTTGAAAAAAGTATTTTTTGTCAGTCCACTAGTATTTTGTGACTGTAATAACTGGAGAAAATTTGCCACTAGTAGTACAATACTCATTGACATAACATTGCCTTTAAAGTTAGCTTTACCTTTATTTTTGTTTATCCGCTGTTTGTGGGGGGTAAATTTTTTTAATGGCCTCTAAAAATGTAGAGAATAATTTCTTTACATCATCTTTATGCCGCCATCTCCACATATATTTAGCAAACTAAGAATCAAAGAGGAGTTCTTTGCTCACATGCCGGTGGTGGTGTCTTTGAAACTCTTGCTTTATATTACTCCACAAATTTTCTATTGTGTTGGTATGTTCAACGTAGTATTCATTTTACGAGAATCAAAACGATTCCAGGCTCGCGGCTAGCAAGTTGGAGATAAGCAGATGAAGTGTTGACTCGGTCAATCTTGCTTAATTGCATAAATCACAACTACTCCGCAGTTAAAAACTTTAACAAATGATTGCAAAACTAAATGGCGAAAAAAATTTGGAAAATCTGTTTTGCGAAAAAGAAAATTTGGAGTATGGGGAAAACGTTTTTGTATTTTGAAAAAAATTTAATATTAAAAAAAGTGGGAAAAAATCAGGTTTAGGGTAGAAAAAAAATATAGGTAAGTAAATTCTCGCCAAACTGGAAGCTGCCCATACCGGATTGTAAAAAGGCACCAATTCCCGTTTTCTCCTATTTTTTCCAATACTATCAGTTTTTTTTTCT
Source organism: Dysdera silvatica (assembly GCA_006491805.2). Lineage (NCBI taxonomy): Eukaryota > Metazoa > Arthropoda > Arachnida > Araneae > Dysderidae > Dysdera > Dysdera silvatica. The sequence goes on from QLNU02009599.1 coordinate 4,728, forward strand.
GGCGTCACTGTATAACAATCTCACCGTTTGGTCACCAATAGTTCCAACTTCATTCCTACTTGCCACGATTTCCTGTTTGTGACGCCATGATGGGTTAGTCCGGAATTTTTAGAAATGTATTGAAAAAAACTCACGGCCATGTTTTACAGTTATCCTGGTCGCCAAAGGCTCTAACTTCCGCAGCTAACTTCCTTCTCAGGTAACCATACAGGATGACATCATCATGGATTGACATTTTGCGAGTCATGTATTTTTCTAAATGTTTGATGAAGATGAAAAAAAAACTTGCTGATGTTTGTGGCATGAAGTTTCCTAAAATCGGAATAGAACCGTTAGGGTTTTTTTTTTACGTAAATATGTCCTGCTTTCTTTTCGTCGACATTAATGGCTGTCGCATGTACAGGGGCAAGTTATTTTTTTTACTATTGCAAGCTTTTGAATTGAGGGAGAGTACTACTCTGTGCTTTACTGATATTTTCTGCTAGCGGGGGATATGGGCACACCCCCCTCCCCTCCATGAAGCTTTCATTGCTTCAGGAAAAATACTGATTACCGAAAAATCCCCTTAGGTCTGAAAGAAACATGGCATCGCCCAGAGCTTCTTTTGGCAATGTTCCAAGATTCAAGACTGCCTTTGCGTACACTGACATTCACACACAGGATCGGTGCTTAGCTCTCGGATTCAATTTTAAGAGTATAGCATGAGTTTTGGCAACAAAAAGAGCTTAGCGACTGGGATAATTGTATAATTCCACCAAACTCAACTATGTTTTTGGAAGTTTTTGCAAGAAATGTTTTTCGAACATGCGAAAATGGGTATTTTCTGTTAGCACAAGGCCACTTACAGTTTTCGTTGTTGTCACTGTATTTAATTGTAACTTTACGATGTCTTTGTCATCTAAAAAACCTTTCACTAATTCACGTATGTACTGATTAATTCTTAAAGAAACATAATCTATTTTTGCTCTTATTTATACATTGCTTTACGGTTTATACGATGCTACCTTGTACCTCTTGTCTAAAAACCTTTCCATTAATTCAGATGTGTACTAATTAATTCTTAAAAAAAATATGGCAGAGCAAAAATGGCTTGAGGGGACGTTACGAGGACCACCTACTTTATAAGGGTGTGGCTTATAGCGATGACGACATTATCGGTAATAATCAGTAATTCAACTACGGCCATAACTTTATCTTTTTCCACTTACCCTTTATTAATGCAAGAAACAAAAAATTTCTAACAGCACGCTTTTTAAAAAAATAATAAATAACTTCTTTCCCCCTCCTACACCCAAAGCACACTACCTACGAGAGGAATGACGTGCATGCATGCTTTATTCAACTACTCAGGCATAACTTCAAGTCCTCTTCCACTTACCCTTCACTAATACAGAAACAGAATTTTTTTAACAGGTACACTTTTTTTTTGAAAAAAATAACCTCCTCCCACCCAAAACATACTACCTATGAGACGAATGATGCGCATGCACTTTTCTACCAAGCCCCAAAATTTCTCCGGTCGGTTTTAAGAGTATAGGAGCAGTTTTGGCGAAGTTAGTTGGCGTTTAACATCGTGATATCGTTCTGCAGTGTCCCCATTCTTCTAATTTAAATGCAATTTTTTTTAAAATTTCAATTTAACCCTTTTTTTTTAAAGAAAGAAAGTAAGCATTCGCCAAAACAAAAGTGGTTACCATATTGTAAAAGAGCACCGACGGTAGACATCCTGTGAAGGACATCAAAATAAGCAATTTTTGTTCAGTGCCTTTTTTTGCCTAAATTTTGATGTTCGGGCACTATAGTGAATTTAGTATTTGGATCCACTGCCTTCAAGGTTTACACATATGGCGACAATGCGCCATTTCAAGAATTTTTACAATTATTTAATGTCAATGACCTCAGGCTCTCTCTATTTGGCAACTTTCTAAAATCACTTATTAAATTCACTAGAATTGTATGTGTAGAATTCGCCGCTTCAGTTGCGACCATGGATTCTACACATACAATTACGGTGAATTTAACTGACTTTAGATAGAGAGAGCCTGAGATCCATTGACATTAAATAATTTGAAAAATTCTTGAAATGGTGCATTGTAGCCATTTGTGAAACCTTGAATGTGGTGAGCACAAACAGTAAATTCACTGTAGTGCCCGAACGGCTAATTTTTGGAAAAAAATTCACTGAACAAAAAATGTTTATTTTGATGTTCAACTGTTGCACATACTTGGCAGTTCCCAACTCTTTTCTAGTGTGTTAAAAAAGGCAGTTTTAGGCTTATTTTCACTACATAGTAACACAGATCAGGAACAGGAAACTGAATTCCGGATTTCTTTGTCCCTTTTGTATTATTAGCTCAATCGCTTAAGTTATGTATCAAAAATTGTATTTAATTCATGCAATTGGATATGTAGTAAGGACATAGATGTAAACAGTAGTTACGCTCTACAGCCACACCGGCCCCTTTGTAGACACAGGGATATGGGCAAATATTCCTTATTAGTTGTTCACAACAACTCCTCTTATTTTGTCGGTAGAGTTTAGGACCACCCTGTATAATGGTGGGATGCAGGATTTAAACTGGTTCAAAATATGCTGTCACTAAAATGGGAAAAAAAGTTGTAGTAAAATGCTAAAAGATATTAGTTGCTTTTGTTGGTCGAAAAATCATATCAGTAAAATTATTTACATAAACAATGCTTTGAAATATAAAGGACTAGTTATTTTAGAAAATATTAACATATTTATTAAAATATACAGTATGAGTTGAGACATCATCAACTTTGTTCCAGTTCAAGTGTGCTACCATATCCAGCCAACTCTTATTTCTGTGAAAAAGAAATTGCCAACGAACAGAAATTGAATGTAGTATATAGAAAGAAGTCATCGTGGGGTGTTACTGTAAGTTAAGAAATATACTTTAAGGTTAAAACCCCCCCAATGAAACTTAAATCAAAGCTGTTAAAAAATCAAAGTTTTTTATAGGATATTAAACCACTGTCGCCATTTTGCAGTAGACACGCTTTTTTCTTGCATTTTATATTAATTCACCACATTTTGCGAAAAGAGTGACCCTAGCTTACCTTGTTAACACTTTCGGCTTCCAAATACGAATCAGAGGTTCTGCTGCACCCCCTAACATCCCCCCCACCCCCAAACTCACAGTTCACATACCCGCTAAATATTCAAATTACAAGAAAGGAAATAAAACATTGCGCAAATTATTTTTCTATATTATTTTATAATCTTTTATATGTAACAATTTTTCAAATAAAAATGCAAATAAGGATACCAAGAGAGAAAGGTAGCATATAAAGTAAAATCCTAAATTATCAATTGTTTGAATGGGTTAAATGTCCAAAAAGAAATACTTGAAATTTGTTTTCCTTCGAATAAAAAAATGAACTTTTTTCATGTAAATATGGACGAATTATTTCATGACTGCTGAATATTTTGTTTCTTCTTTGGAAAGTATGTTTGTAAGAAAAATTAAAACCTTGGAAGTAAATTTCACCTTCCCCAAACAACGCTTTGACCTCCCCACACACACACTCAAGCAAATATTCTGGCAGACACCCTGATACAAGCCGCTTAGAAATTGCAATGGAGTTGTCCATTTTCCCCTCACCTGACCCCCCCTCCCCCATCATGCATGAATAAGTTGCTGGCTGTCCATGCCAGAGCTCGAAATTAATAGTAGTTAGTCATATTTTGCACCCATAAATTTCGTTTCGATGACCAAGATTTTAGACCCAGTCGTAATTTTTGGTGCCTAACTTATTCAATTTTTGTTTATATGATGTAAATTTCGGTTGCTCGTTTTTTTTTCCCCTGTTCTCTTTTCTTTCTTTTTTTTTTCCCCTGTGCCAATTTCACCGACGCACGTCGCAAGATCAGAATCATTGTTGCTCTCATTAGGGAGAACCTACAGTCTGCAATTTAGTGGGTTCTAGCCCACTATGATACCTCGATTCTCTCCCCTAGCATCTTAGCATAGCCTTCTTGGCCTATAAGGAAGTTCTTTGAGAATAGTTTATGTTTAGCGGTAGTACTTGGCTTCATGCTCATTTTTAATTTTGCTATTAATTTTTGATCCCGAAGACTATGCAAAACGAAATCGGTAGTGAAGTTTCCTTGACAAAGTGTCCACATGTACATAATATTGTAAACTGTGATCATATGCGATCGAATCCGAATTTATAAATAAGCGTGTTGGGCATATGTCCAAGGCACTAAATTTTAGGAGGGCAAAATTTCAAAAGATGGCAGAGGTTTTTTTTAATTGCAGTCGATCGTTGAATTCCGTTGATTCGCTTTCACCAGAAAAGCGTGCCCTCCAATAATCAGGAATTTTTTTGTCATACAAAATAAGTTTATTCATAAAAGTATTATATTTTTTATAATAATCACATAAGGTAATTTCAGACCCCCCCCCACTAGGTATTCCGTGATTTTCTATTGCTGTCACATTTGAAGACGGATCGACGGAATTCTTATTTATTCTAGCAGAAAATTCTTAATAAGCACCCTCCCCCTACATTTTCCGTAATTTGTTATCTCTTTTTTTTGTATGTGTGTGTGTGTGGGGGGGGGAGAATCCTGGATTTGTGTGTGTGGGCAAGTGGGTGTCCAGAGCATGAAATTTTAAGAGACGTTGAATTCTTTATTTTTAATCGCAATCCTGCTCTATAGAATTCCGTCAATCTGCCCTCTCCTCGAAAGCGCATCTCCCGGTTTTTTTTTCTCAATCTGAAATTCTGAAAATTTTTTTGAAACAGACTCCTCCCCTCTTCCCACAAAATAAAAATTTCGTTGTCCTATAAAATAGATTAATTCGAAAAAACATTATTATTTTATCTTATCATAATGTACATCGTATCACAATCCCCCTCCTCCCACATACTCTGCGATTTTCCCTAGTCGAGGAGCTGGATCGACGAAATTTTATTTTTTCGTTTTAGCATAAAATTCCTTCTAAATGCTCTCTACATTTTCTGAAAATATTAATTTAATTTTTTGGGTGGTGGGGGGGTCGACGTATAGTATGTATAAAGCAAGACATTTTGAAAAATAAATTTTTAATGCTTTCTTACAATTTGTAAATACCTGTTTTGTTTATTGTCATCATTACAAATCGTTATGGTATGTGTGTGAGCATACATAGCATAATGCTACGCGGACAAAATAAATACTTTTGAAATTGCACTTAAGAAAATCATTTTGGCAACTAAGAAAAATTATTAGGTGTCATTAACGCCTAACTGTATGTTCATAATTTCTAGCCCTGATCCACACAGTAAGGAATGAATGGTAAGCTTTTCATAATGAGGCTTTCAGTCTGTTTCAAACATTAATAAACCCCCACTCCTACTTTGATCATTTCAAAGTGTTTTTGAGTAACTTTTCGCATTTTGCGAAAAATGTGACTGCAGCTTAACCCCTCGTAGGATGTTTTAGCTGTTATAAAAACTTCTCAAGTAATGTATAATAATTTATTATTTGAAATGGCATAGCTATTTCACTTTTCATGCAATTGCACAGTTTAATGTTATACTTATGAACAAAAACATGTGTACTAATGAACAATAAAAAACATGCAGCCGTACATGTAAAAGTGGAATTGAAATGAGCAAGTAAAAAATTGTCTTTTAATCTGAATCACAAAATAATAATCATGGATCAGTAAACTAAGTTTTTGAGGAGTTTGAAACTTTTAGCTTTTTGGATAGCTGATGGTCAAATGGTTTGATTTCAGGACGGCGACTTGTTTTTTATAAGAACCACTCTGTTGCACTTTATGGGTTGAACTTACTTAAAACTTCCCCTTCTAACAATATTCGAAGCAAATGATTAAGCCGACTAGTCTTTAATCAGTTTCTGAAATCGAATTTAACACTTTTCATCGTAAAAAATGCTTTTTTCACTTTTGCATTGGGAACAGAAAATAACTTGCGAATTTTTATGATGTACTGAAGATTTGGATATGCATTACCATAGTTTTTAGAAAAATATTTCCACATTGCACTTTCACTCAAATGAATTAAGTTTGAAAGTCAAAAAATTTTGAAATCTAAAAAATCTGCCAAGACATATTCTTTAATACTGTGGTGATCCAATAAATCTTTGTAATGTCTGCTTAAACATTGTAATTCTTCTACTCTACATGAAGTCAGAGGATTTAAATCAGTAGGCCATACTTTATCTTGAATAATTTTGGGCAAAGAATTGATAAATGCTGATTTGTATAAAGCAGAAAATTGGTTATAGACAATAAATATAGTATAGCTCACTTAAAACTGCATTATAAGTGTTTTTAAAAGGTGAAATAGATTTATCAACACAATACCTTGACAAGAAAGGGATCTTACCATTTGCATGGGACATTGCGGTAAATACAAACAAGATTTGTTCTTATTTTGCAAAGAATTAAAAAAAATGTTTAAACTTTCAAAAACACCAATGAAAATTCAGATGCAAACAAAACAATAAATCTTCGGTATTGTTGTCAAATTTCTTACTGAAAATTTGGCCCAATAAAACCATTGGGCGTTGGAATTTGTCGAGTGGATAGCGTTCTTGCTTGGGAGCCATAAGGGGTGTCATTTATTTATCACGGACTCGTCTCTGGTTGTTTCGAATCATACGATCTGATCTTCTGACATTTTATTCATAATTTTCGCGATTCAATTTTTATTTTCCCTGCCGTAACCATTTTGTATCGCAGTCTGCTGCACAAAATCTTGACTTTATGTCATTTTTCGTCTTTTGCATCGCAATTCAGTACCGTTTATAAAAAACGCTGCTTGGTAGACAGACCTTCTACCTTATATTTCGGATTTAGCAAGTAGGCCAGGAAGTTAAAAGGTTTCATGGCAAGATCCGTTCGTTTTGTAATTTCCTGAATCCGGGGCCATAAAAACTCTTTTTTTCAACAACATGAGCCATGTATGTAGGCCTGTAGCCAAGCCGGGGCCAGCAGGGGCATGGCCCCAGTTGCCTCATGGTTGTGCTCCATTGAGCTACTTGTATAGAACAATCCCTGGGTGCCCTGCATTCCATATGCCCTTTGCCTTGTCCCGGTTGCTCCTTCATCCCAGCTACAGGCCTGCATGTATCGCAGGCTTCATGACTTATAATGCTGTCTTTTTTATAAACAGTCCAGTAAAATCAACTGGTTTCAATTGTTGCATTGCATCTTTAGACTGTTTATATAAATTACATTTATAAGAGTGGCTAAGTCTGTATATGCCATCTTCATGTTCCTCAACTATTTGTTGATATTCTGCCTTATTGCACAGAAAGGTTTCAATGCAAGTCAGTTGTCTCTTCCACCTTGTATCACCTGGCAACTGGGGCTTCAGTGAATTAGGAGTTGCGTTAAATAATGCACTAGGTATATTGTGGTGATTCAAGAAAAACTATTGAATCTGCACATGTTGTTTAGTACTGAAACTGATGTTATGTCCTTGTAGGTGTAAATAATGAACACTGCATCCATACATCACTAAGCTGTTATCTTCCTTGCACAGAATTTCCTTTGCTTCCTACATAACTCTGTCATTACCAGTAACCATAGCCTTTCCATAACTATTACATTTTTTCTTTTCCTTTGCAATAGCAGACTGTAGACCTGCATCCACTGCATCCAAAAGTAAGACTTCCCCTCACTTTGAATACAAGTTGCAGTAACAGGATCGTTGTGTATGTTACTTCACCTATTTTCGACCACGGTGACTTGAGTGCCTTTGATGCATCCTGGTTCTGTTTGTAACTTCTGCAGACACTATATCCGAAAGTTACCCTCCTAATGATTTACAACTTCGTGGATTATATCCTGAGTGCAGAGCTAAAACTAATTCTTCGAAGGTATGATGCTATACTGCAGTAAAGGCAATATTATTTGCATAAAAAAAATTGGGAACCAGTAATTTCTAAACTGAATATTTTGTCACTCATATCTTGGAGTTGTCTTTTTTTCTTTTTTATTGAAAACACAACTTTCTAATCTGATTTTGAAATTTTATGATGTATATTTATTGATTTCAAATATCAAATACTTAGCTTCTTGCTACAGTAACCTAACAGTAAATGCTTAAAACTGAAAATTTTCTACACAAAAAATAGTTTTTAGTCTATTATTATTCTTTTTTTAATCTGTATAATTCTAGAAAAATATACTGAAAATAGGAAAATCTACTGTCAAAATACGAAAAATATCACAGGAAGGTATTTTTCGTATTTTAACAGTTTTAGGTTTTAAGACACTTTAGTACACTTTTGGATGGTAAAAACCAGTTTCAGACACGTGTCCT
>QLNU02009617.1:0-11588 GCA_006491805.2 Dysdera silvatica
TATTGTTCTACGTGAGTGTCGAAAATTATTAGTGTATAATAAATTCCCCCTACAAAAACTCATAAAAAAATCTCGCCCCGGAGGCTTTTCTGTGTTGACCATATTTGGCAATTGTGTTATCCCTGTGAAGGGTAATAATATCATACAAATGTTGCTAGGGATATGCATACATATGTCACTTGGAACTTCTTGCTTCACTTCGATGTTGATGATAAATAAAAGCTTCAATTCAGGTCTTTTGCCGCATTATAAATACAAAGAAACACCAATACAATAAATTTCTGCTTCTCAAAACATTGCGATATTTTTTCTTGTCGGAAACTGGGAGTTTCTGCATTGGGCAAATGGCCACCACAATAAACAGGATAATGTACATTATCTACTGACGCTAATGCATTTGTCTAATAACATGTGTATTTACTTTGACCACCATTTAGAAGATTCATGAGCATTATGAGAAGTGTGGTGTCACACGCAAAAGGTCAATTTACCAAATACTCTGTTGGAAGTATATAAGAGCCACCCAGCTCGCACTCCTCCTAAGCACAGCCCTGTTTATGGCACAAGGCCTTAAATATTGCGCTAGGGCCAACAGTTTTTAGAAGATTTCAAGCCTCTTTCACCTGGAAACTCAAACCTTGGACTGAAAAAAAAAAAGCAGGCAAGTAAGTAAGTGCTAAGTATGAAACTGGAATTAAGCCTGAATTATTTGCGTGGTGGTTACATAAATTACCACTTTGTTGCCTCAAGGTCAAAAATATACGAAGCAATACAATGGAACTTGAAGTACAATGGTGTGGTATGAGGTTGCCACAGCTTGCCCATCAGGAACTGACTGTGGGCAAAAGGGAGGTCAATTTCAAGAAAATATTAGCGGGCCCTCTAATTAGAACTCCCACGTGAAAGGGCAAGAGGGTCAACCCGAAACAAGAAAATCAATATATTCTATATATGTATTTTAAAACTAAAACTTACAATTCATTAAACTATAAAAAGACCCATAGTAAGTTTTATATGGATCGGAGATATGGGTGATGGAAGCTAGAGAAAAAGAATTGTTGAGAATATGGGAGAGAAAAGTATTTGGAGAAAATATTCGAGGCAGGTAATGGTAATAGCATAAGCAGAATTAGGAAAAACACGGAATTATACCATTTATATGGAGATCCTGAGCTGGTAACAGAAATAAGAAAAGGAGGACTTGGGTAGCTAGGACATGTAGAAAAAAATCGGAGAATCTTTTTTTTTCTTTTTTTTTGATCAGATGGGAGTTGGAAAGGGTGGCTACCGGAAGTGGCACTGTAATCCTAGATAAGATGCTCACACAGCACAATCAACCACCAAAGGCGAGTCGAGGGGAAGGAAGGTCAGGATAACCTAGGATTGCTAAGATGATCATAAGAACCAATCCGATAGGAAGAAGAAAAGCAGGACATCCTCGGAAAAGATGGCTTGATAGAATGGAAGAAGATCTGAAAAGAATGGGAGTAAGAGAATTACGAAGAAAGGCCTTGGATAGAGTTGAATGGGCAATGATCGTTTTAAGGAGAAACAGGTCCTTCAGGGACTGTAGAGCCAAAAAAGATAAACTGTCTCCCCGGCCCATATTCTTCCATTATTATCCATCAATTTTGGGTGCCCACCCACCCACCAAATATTTCTTGGAAGTTAAAAGGACCCGAACTTCTGGTGGGCTGTTATGGTTGCTTACGCATTCAGCGCCAATAATGTCCATCGACTAGCAAAAACCAAAGCCACTCGACACATCATACTGCAAGTATCATATGGTGCATCATGTAAAAATGCCAGTTTCTGTACGATCATAGAGGGCAGTCAGTATTAGGGATGGTGACAATCTGGAAAAGTGGAGTACTAGACAATGGAAATGATGTTCAGCTACCCATCATATCGCCGGCCCCTGCTCTTCTTGAACGAGCAAATAACTGACCAATTTCTTCTTTGAGGCACTTTGAGATTTCTTCTTGGTGCTTTAGACAACAAATTTCCTCAATAACGATCTCTCTACTCAGGCCTGTATAGAAGCAGGGGCCCAGCAGAGCCATGGCCCCAGTTGCCCAACTGCTATATGTATGCAAACATTAACATTTTCCTCATAGGCACAGTTAAGAATTTTCCATATATATATCTTCTTTTCTCTTATATCTTCGTATAAGATCATTAATATTTCTGTCCCTTATAAAAACACTAGTGTCATCAGTGCAACAAATAAGTTTAAAGTGAGTCTGTAAAACAAAAAATATTATTTATATAGAAGACAAACAAAAGTGGGCCAAGATTAGATCCTTGGGGCACACCACAGCGAACGGTTTTAAATGAAGAACAGTAGTTTTCAACATGTACATACTGTTTCCTATGGGTTAAGTAAGTAATTGCAAAACATACCGTTCGCAATGCCATGAATGGCAGCAAGTTTAAATTTATGTAACAGTCTCTGGTGATTGATGGTGTAAAAGGCCCTGGATAAATCAAAAACCATCCAATATAGGAGTATTTGGAATCAAGAGAAGAATAAAGAAAGTCTGTTGAAGACATTAATGCATGTTCAGTAAATTTATTTTGTTGAAAGCCATATTGATTTTTATGAATAATAGAATGCAATTGGAAAAATTATACAAACGTTTATATAATATTTTTTCAAAAATTTTATCAAATGTAGGAAGGATTGAAATCAGTCTATAATTTAGAACATCAGTTTTAGAGATCCACTTTTGAAAATACAAATTGCTGCTGCAATTTTAAAATCATGTGGAATTTCACCAGAGGTAAGAAGTCTTTCTACTGGTTTAGGGTATGGACATTGGCGTATGCAGGGGTTTATTGATGGAGGTTGTATGCAATGAAATTTTGTATATTTAACATAGGAATATGTGAGTTGTAGCTCTGTAACCCCCGTCTTACAAAGTTTCTGGTACGCCTATGGGCATGAAGGCGTATCTACAATACTGTACAGTCTTTCTCTACAAACTACAGCACGTACTGTATTTTTTTCTAGATTGCATTACAGTTTGTTGAACAATTTGATGAAACACAACCTTCAGACGTTCTTCTAATGAAAAGATGGCAAGAAACTACAGAGCGAAAACGATGTGAAAGAAATGAAAGAAAAGTGAAGGTTTTTTTCAAAAAAAAAAAAAATAAAAATAAAAACATTCTGGGGATTACATAATACAGCACATATTAATTAAAAAATATTTAATTATTAGAGGGCATATTGAGTTTTTGTTGTGTATTTCCACCTTTTCACTTACGAAATCAAAATTTATTTTTTATCAGAAACGGTGCCCCTCCCCCCCACCACTTTATTTCGGTTAACAAAGGTTTTACCGTAGTATGTAATTAAACATGGGCTTGGATAAACATTGTAGTTTCTTTATACTTTTATGCTGAAAATTGAATTTCGGGATTATCCAAAAAAATTTTTACCCAAAATCAGGCCTACCCCACTTTATTTAGTAATCAGGGTTCTGCCATATAACAAATCATATTCTGATGATACACAGTATAACTTCAAGTCAACAATGTCCTCGATTTAACGATTGTTTTTACTGATCCAGATTGAGTTGCAATGAATCCAGTGTTATAGGAGTTCGTATTTTCCTCGATTTAATGATCACTTTTTGTCATTAGATAGTAGCTGCATGTAGAATTTCAGTTTGAAAATCAACTTCAATTGAGTTTACTTAACTGAAACGAATGCTGGTTTACGGTGTGCAAAGAAGTACTTACTGCATTTAGACATCAACGATAACCTTTTCAATGCATTTGAAAACATTGAAAAAGCAATGTTAAAGGACAACTCACAAGAAAAACCAAAATAAATGTCAAAGATCCCTATTCGAAGTAGTAATTATGTCTATACTTGTGTCTTATGTTTATTAAAATTAACATGTATTCCTCAGAACTATGGTAAGCATTTGTATGACTTTCCTGTCTCATAATTTCTCATTCAAATTTTTTGATTGGAGGAGGGCCGAAAATATTGTTATTTTGTTTTTAAATGTAATAATCGTTACTTTTAACATATTTTACATGTAAATTTTCAACCCAATGGGGAGCCTGGGATGTGTCCCCTCCCCTAGGTGCATCATTGGTTTCAATAAACGTATTCCCCCGATTTAACTATTATTTTCACTGGTCCCGTAAAAATCATTAAATCGAGGTTAGGCTGTAGGCCTACATTAAAATATATTAATTTTAATATAAATTTTGATCAGATAATACTATTAGTTCAAAATATACAGTTCTGGTTAGATTCAGGACATTTTAATAAAAGAATTGGTATTTTATTATATATTAAAAAATTAACGCTTATTAAAAAATATTGCACTATATGTTAAAAAATAAACTTGTAGGAGGAATTTACAGTAATTATTAATTCTAATTTGCTTAAATAGACAGAATACATATCCCTATCTTCCGTACGATTATTGTTCATGTAAGATACAGGAAAGGACTATGTTCTCTCAAAGGGCACATACCTTGGAATTTCTGAGGGTGCGAATCTATTGATCCATAGGTTACTAAGAAATTCCAGATTATCGCCCATTAGGGCAGCCCAATCCGCCCCTGGTAGGATGTATATGTACAATTACTATCGCCGTATAAGACCGATGGCATGTACTTGCAATTTTAGAGATGTTCTACCGAATATAAGAAATCTAATAACCCTAGGATAGGACTTACATTAGAGATGAGTTCAGACTCCAACCCGAAGACTTGCAATTTGAGCCTTCCCAAGCCCGAAATACTTGGCTCAAATTTTATTCTGAGCCCGCCCAAACCCAAAGCTTCAAATGTAACTTTAACCCCTTGACGTGCGATTTAAATTTTAAAAAGTTTGCTAAACTACATTATTTAATTTTCTCCGAATTTTTACATACACATATTTCTACTATCCTCGACAGTGACTCACGTAGTTCAGTAACGTAGCTAGATATTTTGCCACCCAGGGTAAGTGGCCGTCATTGCCGCCGCCCCTCCCCCCCTATGGGTTAACAAAGCAAAACGAATTTTGTTTTTTAAAGGCTAATTGCCACCCCCAATTGTGGGACATGGGGCGACCACCCCCATAACTACGCTACCGACAGAGTTGAATCATCGGAGAATTTTGATACAGAAAAGTTTTCAGCTTCAGTTGTATCCATCTAATGAGGTCAAGCCCGAAACTATTTGAAATATAGATCCCGAACCCATGCATATAATAGAAATAACCCGAAATTATAATACAAAAATATTTAAACATGATAAGTGGATTTTATATTTACATATAGGTAGGCCATATTTCAATTCTGCAAGTTTTTAATGAGTTTGTATGAATTCATAAAACAGGAACTTTTTATTATGTAATATTTCACATTAATAAACAACTTGAACACACACTAACATGCACATAGATATATGGTAGCACCCACATATAACAAGTCTGCATTTAACGAGCACCAGACTTAGTCAGAATAATATTAAGTGCAATGCAATTCAATCGTTTTTAACGAACAACTCTTTTACACACTTCAGATTTCACGAGTAAAGAACGGTGAGATTTTTTAAAGAACATGTAGAAAGTTCTTTAAAAAATAGAGAGGGAGATCAAGAATGTCTTTTAATTAAGCCAAACATCACAAAAAAAACTTTCCATCAGTTGAAAGCAGAGAACTTTAATCCCTTTCTGACGACACAGTAAAAAACCCGTAATAAATACTTTTTTTGATGCAATAAATTACACTAAGGGTTTTCGAACTTTTGTGACCCATGGATTCCTTCACCTCTCATGAAATGTCGATGGGTTTGAAACATAGAAAAATGCATAAATTACATGTTGTAACTATTCTTATGGATCAGGCTGCATAAAATGTTAGGTCACTTCCAAACACACTCTTAACTGATATTAGTGACACACAATTTGAAAGACATGAATTGCACTGATGGCTATGTATTTAATATGCTAAACATTTCATAATGAATATAGATATTGTGAAACAAATCAAATAATTATAGACCATTTTTTGAGCATCTCGAAATAAAGCTTATTCCGGTAATAATTACTAACTGATGTTCCCCTGCATATCACAGGGATCTTTAGCCTATTACATTAAAATTCAAGTGTTAATATAATACGTTATTCATAAAACTTCAAGTAAAGTTGCATATTACTTATGTACGTTGAATGTACACGTAATCTATACAGAATTAATTTTAAAAATTTTAAATTCCAAAACAAATTTAGCGAGCAAACAGACACAGCAAGCATTTTGTTCCCAGACTCATTATACAGCAAAACCTCCCTCCGGCAACCACCATCAGTTCTGTGAAAAGGCGGTTTCTCAGAAGTAGTCTCTAAATGGAAGTAAATTTAGTATTGGGTCTACGGGGTGGGAGAAAATCTATTCCCAGAAAGAGTGGTCATTAAGGGAGGTGGTCTCTAAATAGAGGTAGTCATTAAAAGAGGTTTTACTGTGTTTATTTTATATAAATCGAACACTACGCAGATTAAATCAAACAACAATGTCAATCAATCAACGTTTATTGGCGTAGTGATACCAACGCCGATGGTATGGCGTGATTAGATGGTGAAACGTTCGAAAGAAAATAAATATTTCTGCCTTCGGTGGGACCTGAACCCACGACCTTCCACTTGCCGGGCGGAGGCTCTACCCACTGAGCTACGAAGGACAATATATAATCTCTTTACGAACGTATATATATTGTTGCCAGTTATTTCGCAGAATGGTGTAGTACATGGACTACTATTTAAACCAAATTGCAAAGAGACTGGTATTAAATTGATCGAAATGCACGTTGCAGCATATGTCAGGCAAGTGGAAGGTCGTGGGTTCAGGTCCCACCGAAGGCAGAAATATTTATTTTCTTTCGAACGTTTCACCATCTAATCACGCCATACCATCGGCGTTGGTATCACTACGCCAATAAACGTTGATTGATTGACATTGTTGTTTGAGGTTTTACTGTATATGGGTCCTACTGTTTATATAACCTATAAATACTCCCTTGACTGCAGAGGTGTATTTATAGGTTATATAAACAGTAGGACCCATATACAGTAAAACCTCTTTTAAGGACTACCTCTATTTAGAGACCACCTCCCTTAACGACCACTCTTTCTGACTTCACTCTTCGACTACAATGGGTAGAAAAATAATCCCCATTCTACGATACCGTTAAGAGAAAGAACCAGATTAAAAAGCATGATAAATGAATGCATTTAAATCACTGTCGTAGGCAGGAGGGGTTATGGGTTATAACCCCCCATGTGAAGAAATTTTGTATATATTCATATGAATATATGGACTCATAGCTCTAGGATCCCCCTCGTGAACTTTCTGCATATGCCAATGATTTAAATGATACACAGGGTGGTGGTCCTCAAGACCGTAGCCAAAATTTAATTTTGGGGGTTCAAGCATTTTTAAAGCATGTATCGATACAATCACAGCATGCAAGGCCGTAGCCAAGTCCTATAAAAAATTTAGTTTTTTGGGGGACTGGTCCCTAAGATCCCCCTCCCCTCTGGATACAGGCATGGTGAACCTACATTTTCCATGAGAAATCCAAATTTTTTAGAACCTACAAAATTAGCCCTTAAACTACACTTCAACA
The DNA here is from genome assembly GCA_006491805.2 of Dysdera silvatica. NCBI lineage: Eukaryota > Metazoa > Arthropoda > Arachnida > Araneae > Dysderidae > Dysdera > Dysdera silvatica. The sequence goes on from QLNU02009617.1 coordinate 7,636, forward strand.
CTGAGGAGACTGGTGTTGACTACAGTTGAGTTCCGACGAAATGCCGATCAATGCCATCGGTTTTTTTTAAGGAAGGAGGCTACACAATGGATAACTTTTTTTGTCAATGGCTTGCTAAATATAACCGCAAATGGCAGGTTCTGTACAAACTTGATAAACAAAGGTGATAAAAACTTGATAAAAAAAAAGTCAATGGGAGGGGCTTAAGGCCCCTGAGCCTCCCCCTTTCCTGCACCACTGCTATATAGTAGCACAGAAGTAACAAATTTACCTACCATTTGGGAATACAAGTGCCGGTGATATGGAACGTTTACCATTTCTCCTACCAGTTCCTGGTGTATAAGCAAAAGAGGATACATCGAGAAACTGTAGGTAATCAAGCAGTATGACCTTGGCAATGACATAGATAAAGGAGGAGCACACCCTCTTCCGCATTGGATATTGGAACACATTTTCTCCAAGACTCATCACATAATCATCTTTGAAGCCATTTGAGCCCCCACCCCCACCCCATGAATTTCGAATTGCTAGGATACTGGACTTTAGCTATCCTTGTGGTTTCAAAATATACACGAAAACCTTACACCACCGGCCCTGCCGTTAGGGAACTTTCCAGTAACACCTCATTTGGAGTTGATTGAACCATGATTCTATAGTCTGCAATAAATATTTACACACCCATATTTTGGCAACCTTTTATATTTGTATGCACACAATTGTCTGCCTGTTTACTTGAAGCAAATGTCTGTTTCCTAGAATTAAGACACACAACTATAAACTGGTGAGTAACACGCAGAAAAATGCAATTGTATGTATAGAAATGTTTTTTTTATCGGCTAAAGACAACTCTAGGACAAGTCAAGAGCCTATAACCATAACAAAATAATTGACACTGCAGTATGGTACGTCATTCTTTTTTGTTTAAATTTTTAAAATTTTACATTACCCAAGTTTCTTCCCCTTCTCCAAAAAAATAAATATTTTTCACTACAATGTACCACAAGAAGTAAAAATTAATTTCACGGATAGACTTTAAAAAAATATCCATTACATGCAGATACCTTATATTGTGCACGATAGATTATTGCATGCTGCGAAATTTATGATGCATAGTATTTAAAACGAAAATTCAGACTCACGTTTTTGGTAGTTGGAGTGGGGCTGCTCCTTTACGTTGGAAGACACCGTCTACAAAAACTCCATTTTTGCCATTGCAAATCATGTAAAAAAATGGGGTCTCGTAATAAATTTCTAGGTGTTTCCTTGAAATAAAACTGGAATGTCCCATGTTGACATCTACCTCGCCTCGGCTACTGTTCCGGCCCACGCTGATCCGGTGCTGCCGGATCATATACTCGAACTCGCGACCTTCTAACCTGGCTATCGCCGCGGACTTCGGTTCGGGGCTCCAAATAACTTTGGAAGGACTAGACGGCGCCGACTTGAGAGAAAGAAGGGCCCAGGCATCATTATCGGGATTTGGAACGGCTGACATGACTTTAGCGCAGAGAGATACTGTTTAGAAACGTGTTCCCTGCAAAATGGCTACAACGTTCTCCGACCTGATCTTGATAGACAACACAACTCGTACACGAAACACGAGGCGGCAGTAGCAGACGGTCAATTAGGAAAGAGAAGAAATTATCGATACGTTTGGATTTCCATCGAGTATAAGAGATATAATCAATATCGTATCGAATTAATTAAATGCTGCATAGCAAATATAAAGCAAATAAAGCAAATGCTGCATAGAATTGCATACATTCCTATTAACATTCGTTTCTGTTGCGCCAAGTTTTCGTCTTTATCCCTTAAAGTCGTGCATGAAAGGATTTAGTACACTATTATTATTTATGAAGAAAGAATTATATATTAAAGGATAAATTTATTTATTAAAAGGACATAAATTCGTTTATTAAGAGAACATACATTTATTTAACGGATAATTATAGTATTAATATTTACAGGAGAAAAAAATTCATACAGGTCTCCACGCTAGCCGCCTATATTCTAGATAGAGTTGTAAAAAACCCGGAAATTTTGGACATATTGGAAACTTCGATGGGGGAAAAAACCAAGATAGCTAGAAAAAGGGAGGCAGTCCCGTCCGTACCTTTCTTTCTATTAGTCGATTGTGTCGAATCCACCAATAGGAAGAAAGGAACGGACGGGACTACCTCTTTTATTCTAGCTATCTTGGTTTCTATGTTCAAAGTTTCCAATGTGAAGAAAATTCCCGGGTTTTTTGCAGCTCTAATTTTAGACCAGCGGTTCTCAACCTGTGATCCGCGGAACATTTAATGCTCCGCAGAAACTTTTCAAATGCTCCGCATACTCCATCCAATACTTAAAAATTATAAAAAATCGCTTGTTTTCTTGGGCTTCATCATTCTTTTTCGATGCCAAGTGACAATATAATTTTATAACTCAAAAATTTTAGATATCATATATGAGCAACACATTGTGGATTTAAAATACCTGCTTTAAATTTGTTCTCAAATGTTTTGCCTTACATTATGATTTTTATTATTGTTTTCGTTTATGTTTATGTAGTTAAGTAAGTTCCCCATTTCTCTGAAATTTGTGAGAAATGTGACATTCCGAATAAAATAGAACTTAACGTTTTACATGCCCAAATACCTAAAAGATCTTCCATCGCTAATACTGCTGTCATTGGGTTTGGTACTTACGCTGATGAAAATATCTTCGTCCTTATGAGAAAAGAAAACTATGAAAGAATGAAAGCAGATAAGAAAGTATTTTCATAATTTGTGTTACCAGAAAAAGATATTTGAAGTTCCGTTTAATTTAAATGTATAAGGACTTTAATTGTTAAATTAAGTTTAGATTCAAATTGAAGCCTATTCAATTTCGAAAACAAATTTACTATTATACAATAGAACGTCGGCTAATAACTTGAAAAATGTAGTTAAGAAGAAACGGCTAAAAATGAAAATACGTGTCTTTAGCATAAGGGCGACGATAGTGCTCAGTGAATTACTTTTCTCTTGAAAATTTCTTTTCGACGCAAAAAAGTTCAGAGCTACTGTTCTAGACGGAACAGCGTCCAATTAAATGAGTCCGCATGGGTTTCTTTTTCTGAGTGATGTCTAATGGAAGGGGTTTGAGTCAAAGCCTTCTGGAAAAGGGCTTTGCTTGAGCCCTCAAAATTCCCCATTTCCTACACCATCATTATGTGGAGAAAGCAGGACAGCAGATAACAACGTCATGTAGAGAAGAACGGTCCCTTAATTAAAACGCGCAAAAAAAAAAAATTGTATTACATTTTTATAAAGCAATAATATTTGTTGAGTGGTTTTATAAAAAGAAATTCGCATTCAACTACTTTTTTTTCCTTTTATAAACTCAGAACACATTCTGCTTTAAACAACAAGATGTCTATCCTACGATAACCATTATTATTACAAATAAATTTGACACCCACATATTATTAGGTCAATCTAGAGCTATTTTTGTTTAGGAGAAAAGAGACGTCGTCCTCTTCCTGGATGGTCTCTCAATGCGGGGACCCTGGGTCCTATCCGAGATGAGGACGGCGTCTCTTTTTCTCCTAAACAAAAATAGCTCTAGATTGAGCTAATAATACGTGGGTGTCAAATTTATGAGTAATGAAAAATCTCCCATTTTCTCGCCATTTTTCTCGCCACCAAAAATCTCCCATTTTCTGTGAAAAACACAATAATCTCGCCCTGGTGGCTTTGTGTGTTACCATTATTTGGCAATTGTGTTATCCCTGTGAAGGGTAACACTATCTTATAACCATTATTTTTTAGATAATCCACCTTTAACTAGTAAACCCATGTTAAAAAAATACAAAAATAAACTACTTTACTTATATATATTTAAATAGAAGGGCAAGTATACGCATAATTTTGAGAGACAAGTTGGCATTTGCCTTAAAGTTTTTTTTTTTAGAACATGTCAAAATTATA
>QLNU02009617.1:11688-24252 GCA_006491805.2 Dysdera silvatica
ACAACTTCTGTGTAATTAATAATGGATGAAATAGAACACGAAGAAATCCCCGCTGATACAACATCAGTTGAAGTAGTCATCACTGATACAGCATCAGCTGGAGTAGTCCCCTGTGATGCAGTACCAGATGGAATAGACCTTGATTATGCACCAGCAGTTGAAAAAGATGAAGAGCCGAAAATGCATTATGATATTCACTTTGAACTTCCGACTATTCATGAAAACCCGACGGGATGGGGCCCAACTTTGTTGCCGGAGCAGTTCAAAGATATGCCTTATCAACAGTTCTCAAAAAATGATCGTTTAGGAAAGGTAAACATATTTATAATATTTTTTTTTTTTTAATTTATATATCCTGAAACTACCTTAAAAGCTCATTTTTCTGTGTAAAGCAAATTGAAGAACAAAATGTTCGCCGGGGAAAATCCAGACTAGATTCACCACTTGGTGCCATTTTTCAAAACGACCGTTTTGACGGCCGCCATAATGGATTGTTGAATTTTAGACGTTTTTTGGGCCGAATAATTTTTCCTAAGCAGGAAATTCCGTGTGGGAATAGTTCTGCCGTAACCTCAAGTACTGGGCTCCAAAAAACGCCAAAAACCAACGTTCTATTCACGGAAAAAGAGGAAGAAAGATGGGGGAAAGAATTTTGGGAGAAGAGGAAGAGAGGAGAAAGAAGAAATTAAGGGAAATGTGGAGGAAGAATAATTAAGGGTAGATATAGAGGAGGAATAATTAAGGAAGATGTAGAGGAGGAATAATTAAAGGAGATGTAGAGGAGGAATAATTAAAGGAGATGTAGAGGAAGAAGGGAGGAGAAGAATTATAAACCAAACTCGCCTAATTAGTTTTGTCCTCCCCGTTTGCAGTGGATAGATAGTTTTGATATCCTCCAAGAAGACAGGATACATTTTATGGAGTGGACATGTGTATTCATTCTCATTCGCAAACAAACCTTGATTCATACACCACTCAATCACAGACTTCCTTCCACACATTTCCAAATCATACAAAAAAAAGGACTCGCTGATCAGACACGTTGAATCGAACAAAGGGGTCGTCGGAGATAGTCGTGTAGATCCGTCCATTAGAGACCGCGGAAAGAGAGAGAGCCGAGCAGGAATGATGGAGTAGGGAGAGAAAGAACGACGGTGGCGCCATCACGACAAGCTTAATGGCAAAATCGAGAACTATCCCAAAGTTTGCCATAATGGGCAATGGCGAAGTGGCGGCATAATCGCTGGTGGATCTAATCCGAATTGCCCTCATGTTCGCCAATATGGACAATATGCTTTGCCTCACATCAATGTTAGGCATAACTGCATATCAATCTCACCCCGCTGTTGCTAAAGGTGCTGGCTTCTTTTCCTAAGTACACCAATTTGTTTCGGACGACACCATTGTTGATTCACATTTAAACTATTGCAAGCTTACCCCATACAACCCATTATGGTGCCTTATCTGATGTTTTTTTTATATCCGGATGGAGGGGGATCTACCCCCACAACGAAAAGTACAGGGACACAAAAATCGGAATAGATGTTGTATAGGTCGTCTGTTGGTGTCATTTTCCTTGGTGACCGAAACGATCGCCCAGGGTCAAAATCAGGGTTGGCAAATTTCTGCCAAGGCGGTTAAAATCACTGGTTAAAACCGGCATGGCAGAAACTAGTTTCTGCCACAAAAGTGTTAACTGGTAGAAACCCAGAAAATAATTATTTTGTGCATTAAAAACTTACCAAATACCCCATTGGCAAAAGGGGGCATGCATTTTGAAGTAAAGTGGATATTTTAGTTACAATGTTCATAGTATTTATTCAAAGCTTACATCGTAGCAAATTAACTAGCATTTAAGTTCAGGCAGATGAATAGCTTAAGGGAGAGAGAAAAATATTCTTCCAAGCCCACCAGTATTGCAGGCAATACCATCACTGCATAAATAGACAGCTACAAAATCTTCATTTATAGTTTTCTTTAAACTATACCACCACATAGAAATCTGGACATTTTCTAAGATTTTATTGGAGTAGTATGTTTTAGGAAAAGCTGATTTTTCTCAAAAAGTTACGTCGTAAAGTACAAAATTGGGGTTAATATTAAGGAATTTCCTAGTATTGTCTTCCTGCTCCTGTGACAATTTAGATCACATGTACTTTGGATGAAGTATATAAACTGGCATATATATGATGTTGAGTTATTACCTGATTATATTTACTTCTTACCCTTTTTTGATTCATTTCCATGAGATTATTATCACCAATTAGGATTAATTTCACATGCATCTGTAATAGAAAAGTTACCTTTCGAATCTCAAACAAGGCAACAGCAATAGGTTTTAAGAGCCGCAACAAGTCTTTTTACATCTTTATTTATCATCGAAAGGTGATGACTATTCCTATCAGTGATTCACCTTCTGATTCAGCTGAATTGGATATTAATCATCGAAAGGTGATGACTATTCCTGTCAGTGATTCACCTTCTGATTCAGCTGAATTGGAGATCCTTTCTCAGCTAAAAGAAAAATTCAAGAGCACTGAGAACAGAATTTTACATATACAAATTTTAACTATTTTCCCTAAGAGTTGGTCTGCTAAAAAGAAAAAGAATTTGGAGTCAGTTATTACATGGTGAAGAAAGCTAAACAACTCGTCAAAGAAAAAGGAATCCTAGCATCTCCCAACCCAAAATCTGGAAAGACCGTGAGTTAAAAACAGTAAGTCTTATGGGTACTTAAAGTATTATCCCATCGACCATTTTTGCCACTTACCCTTTTTTTTTTTTTTTTTTGCAGATGCATTTTTATGATGGTTTTGCTGATGAAAAAACCATTAGTTAATGTTAGTGAGGGATGTTTTCTGAGTTATCGTTAAAAAATTTATTTATGATATTTTTTATTATATATCTTCAAAATTTTCCATAAGAAAAATGATGAGAGGAGACCCCTTCTCATCGCTTTGCAACTCGTGACCATTCTGATCACATTCGATGTACATTGCTTGAATCAGTAAAAGACTGAATCAGTATTATGTTGCAATTAGTACATTTAATCACAGGGACCGGACTGGGGTGAGACCCCCCCCCTGCCTGTCGCTCCGCAACTTACAAACAACTTTTCGCAACAAAATTCCGATTCACATTCAATGTGTGCGCTGCCTAGGTCAGTAAATGGTGAAAGAAGTCCTTTTTCCTGTAAAAACAAAATCGCAGAATGCTCATAATTTGGTAATTACCAAAAAGTATAATCCATCTAAAATTATTAACAACAAAAAAAAACAGGGTGGTTCATTCTTGAAACCACACTCATTGTGCAAAATGTCAACAAACAAACAAAATGGCGTCTCGCAAGTAATCAAAGATCGTAAACTTGCGATTTTTTAGACAACAAAAATATCGTAAAGTTACGATTAAATACGAATAATTATGATCAATTACAGCGACCAAGAAAAAAATTGTAAATGGTCGACGGGATAATACGTAAGTACCCCCTTATGCAAACATTTTATGCCAATGATCGCATAAGTAGGATAATGCCAGGAAAAAAAGACTTTGTCTCAATGAAGGTTGATGGAGAGAAGACACACATACAGGAAAGACTGGTACTGGTAATGTAAATGAAGCATTTAAGCTCTTCACAGATGAGTACCCAAAACTTAAAATTGGATTTTCCAAATTTGTGGAACTCAGACCAAAACACTGCGTTTTAGCTGATGCTAGTAGAATACATGCTATCTGTGTTCGTCATATTCATCAAATTGTTAAATTAATGTTGCTGGAATGTAAATTGTTGAAGCAACTAAGTAAAATGTTCCTATTGAGTCATGCAAGATGTGTACGGCATTATTACTCTGTAACCCTGCACAAATAATTTGTTACTTAAGAGATTATGAAAATTGCCCTAAACTTAAGGAATTTAGAAAATACACCAAAATGCTTTTTTCATGAAAATAGCATACAAACAATAACATATAAACAGTGATTAAATGTTGATTGCTCTGTTCTCAAAACTTTATCTGCCAATTGTGATTACTTCGTTGAGGACCATGCCATGGCTGACAACTTTAGTGAATGAAACTGTTTCTTTGGCTTCATAATTTAACAAAGTCTATAAGATGTAAGTTTTTTTTTTTTTTTTCTCTTTTCATAGGTTTTGAGTTTTTTCCTCTCTTTTTTAAGTTATCCTAAGCCATATGTTCAACTACATCACACTGATTTTTACCTATTAGATTCTTCAATACTGTAATACATCAGTTCAAATATAATACTGTTATTGTGTATTAAAAAATGTAAAGCCATGCTTATTGTTTACTATTAATGACTCATTAAAACCCACCTTTTTAGACTTAATGAAAGAAAACTAGTGCATTAAACGATTTTTGAATGAAAACGTATGCAAGCATAATATGTTTAAATTAATTACCCAGTATCCCTGTGTGGAACTCTACCTTCTCTACATGTTTAGAATGTTCCTTGACCAAATCTACTTTGAATCTAACTTGTCCTGCATCGGCCAGACAAAGCGAACCTTTCAGCATAGACTAAACGAACACTGTAAATACGTAGAGAAGGTAGAATTCTGCAAGTCCATCGTCGCTGTTCATTGCTGATTACAGAACCACAAATTCAACCAACTCACAATTATCTGCCAACCAAGATCAATACATGAATTAGATTTTTTGGAGGTGTTCCATATCAGTAAGAATTTTTCCCATCGTAGTCAATGAACCAAAATCTACACCCACTTTCAGTCAAGCTTGGAAACGTTTAATAAAATTTTCAAATTAATTATTCATCCACAACTGGCAACATAATAGCCACTCAGTAACAACATCTCCAATTTTCTAATAGTCATTTTTTCATTTTGTATTCCTAACAAAAGGCGGCCAAGTCCGTCAGAAATGTACGTTGAAATAAAACGTTTTAACAACCTTACTTACGTTTATAACATTATTTTTACTTATAAATCTTACCTGCACAATGCTACGTCAAATTATCTTATGTCATTAATATTGTCACTTTTTGATCTCAAGCAATCTGATTTTGAATTTGCTGTATCGTATTTGGCTCCACCATAGTGTCTGACTTTGTTCGTCTTTGCTTTGTTGTTTGTGAAAGTTTTAATGATACCATAAACGTTACCTGGCAGGGGCGAGAGAGTCACCTGCCTCCCCCAGTTTTTTTAAAACAGAGGCAAAATCATATTTCCGCCCAATTTTGTTTTTGCCCCTCCTCCCCAAGTTTATGTATGCTATATTTTATCCTCAAGTTACGTCTACGTACTCTACCTTTATCAAATTTTGTGTAGATCATATGCAGATTTAGAAATGTAACTGGAAGTTTTTGTTCTCACGATTTTCCAAAATTTTTTTTCCCTAGTTATCCACAGTATTTAATAATGATTGACATAAATTATTTGCCCCATATACAATTTTTCATTATTGTTTCTTATACCGAGAAAAGTAGCCAAATTCACAACATCTGTTAGTAGATCTCAATGCTTGTGTAAATGTATTGTATTTGACTAGTAAAATATTCGTTGATATAGTTTTTGGTCCAATCGTGAAATATAACAAGTTCCAACAAACCGCCCGTTATCTAATTTAATGAACCTAAATTTATTTTTAGGTTGCTGATTGGACTGGAAATACGTACCAAGATCGAAGATATGCAAGTAAGGTTTTTAATATGTTATATAAGCAAACATTTCAGTCTGTGTGTCAATTGACTTATAATACGTATTATTATTAATATTAATATAATAATTATTAATATTATATAAATGTGTGTTTTGTATTGCTTCACCTCAATGAGGATTTGCATATGAACAAGCTTATAGACTTCTAAAATATCTTCGTTAAATATTTAGACAAATATCAATCTCAATTTGGAGTGGGTAATCAATACGCATATTTCCACGACGATGACGAAACAACATTCCAACTTGTCGACACTGCCCGCATACATAAGCCAATGCATCAAAGGGGCCGATTTCGTATCAACCAGGTGCAAGACCTTTAAACCTTACATAATTTGATAAAAATTCTCTTTTAATAATTATAATAAATGAATTTATTTTTGTAATTTCTTGTAAACTTTTTTTTTTTCTAGCAACGTAATCTACGTAATCGTGAGCGCATGAAGCAGCAACAAGCCCAAATGCAAATTCTTTCGAAGATGGCAAAAGGAAGAGAAAGGTAGCATAGCCATCTTTGATTCTAGGGATGAAACGTATAGGTTCACTCAATTTCTTCATTTTCTAAACAACAACTTAATAATATACAGAGTTTACCTTAAAACCCAGGATAACTTACCATGTCTGTTACGAGAATTTTCAATAGTTAGAACTTCGTTGGCTTTTTTGAGCTCACTTATCCAGCAATAAATTTATTCAACCTATTTACAATTATTGCTAATACATCTGTTTCGATATTATTTTAATGTTACAATTGTAATTTATGGTGCGCAGTTCTTAAAAATTCTCCAGTTTCAAGTGCTGAAATGTTTAGTTCATCACGTTCACTTGAGTTAAAAAGATATCCTCAATTACTTTCTTTTAGAGAATTTTCTTAACCTTCTTTTAAGAATCTTTTCATTTGTTACTGGCGGAGGCAGATTTACGATTTTTCCGCCTGTAGGTGCTGACGTATTTTGCTGCCTAATCGTACCAAGCATAATTAGAGGCATAACAGAAATTTTGGTTCTTTCTGTCAAAGTATTAACATGCCTGGCAATTATTTTAATTTTTTGTTGCAGATTTTTTGCAAGTATTTGCAAATTTGGCGCCTTTAGAGCCTCTTTTTCTCAAAACGGTACCCATGGCAGCTTTCCCTTTACTTGAGCCTAGTTACGCCTCTGAACATGACGATTCAAAATTAATAATTCAAATGGTCACCAAAAAAATTCAGCCTTGTATTTGCAAACTTCTTGATGGCAAACTTTACTTCGAAAATTTGGCACCGTAAGCTTCAGTCTACTTAGCTAGCCTATTGGTAATCCGCTACTAGTTACTGATTAAATCCGGGGTCTGCATGTCTTGTTCGCTAAAAACAACTAAATTGCATGTGAATGCAATCATTATTCCAAACAAAATTCACATTTTTCTTACTAAATACACACTCATTATCAATGGCTCCTACTGTGTAATGAGGAAATAGTATGTTAAAGCTGTATGAAAGAAAAAAATTCAGATATCTTAAAATTTTACATTATTAATTTCTGTATGTGAAATATGATTCAGTTAACAAACAACAATATTAATCAATGTTTATTGGCGTAGTGATACCAGCGCCGATGTTATGGCGTGGTTAGATTGTGTAACGGTAGAAAGAAAATAAATATTTGTGCATTCGGCTGGACCCGAATACAGAAACATTTCTTTTCTTTCGAACATTTCACCATCTAATCACGCCATAACATCTGCTCTGGTATCACTGTGCAATAAACGTTGATTAATATTTTTGTTTGATTTAACCTGCATAGTATTCGATTTATATAGATGATGTAGTTAGTTAACACAAGTATTCAATCATCTTTTGATATGTTTTAGAATGTTTATATATGTATATATATATTTTTCATTATTAATATATATTTCCTTAGGGATCGTATTCAGCAAGTTCGGAAGTGGCAGAAGCAAATGCGACATAAGTTTGATAATAAGGGTCAGGCCCCCATTAAGAACAGGGACGCTTCTGTTACTGTCCGTCCCGAGTGGCAAGTCATCGAGGAGATGGACTTCCCTCGTCTTGGGAAACTTTCCCTTCCGAATGTCGGAGACGGCAAAGATGTGTAAGTTTTCTTTCCATGCCAGTAAATCATAAACTGTGTTTTTGGGCACCACAAAATTTTTTTTATTGTCTTTTGGTTTGTGTATAAACTAAGAACACCATGGAAAAGATCTTGATACTCTATAAAGGTGCTATGAACTGAAAGATTTGGGAACCGTTGTTCCATACCAAAATAACTTCCGAAGGAGGTCGGAGTTGTCTGGTTCATGACCAGGCATATCTATTTGTAGCAGGATCTCCATAGAATTAATTTGGCTGATTCAGCTAGTTGCCACTCACATTCACCAGATCTAATGGTAGGGTACTTCTCCAGGGTGTCTACCAGGTCATGGAAGTCAAGAAAAGGTCACTCAATCAATATTGCAGGTCGCGGTTGCACCAGTCTCTTCCAATTTTATGCATGCTTTTAATTGTAATTTTCATACGATTTTTTACTAATTTAGTTATATTTAACTATTTTTGTCAATACTTGAAATTTTTTAGTGATTTCCAGATGTTTTTTGTCATACTTTGGCAATAGTTGGGGATTTTCAGCAATTTTTTGTATAGCCACTTTATTAATCGTAGAAAAAGAATGCCGATAAACTTTTGTAAGGTCAAGGAATATACAAAAAAAAAAAAATCGAGGAAATGGGTTTATTATTTTTAGTAAACACCCTGTTCTTTTCATTCTACATGACCTCCCAAATGGCAATTCTGTTCAAAATATTTCTGTTGTAATTTCTTTTCAGTGTGTCAAATTGCTGTTGAGATTGCTAATAAATTAATATCCAAAAGGTTGTAAGCTGGCATTACATTAAAAAATACTTTTTTTAATTCAAAAGGAATTATTTTAAAATTTAAGTTAGCATTTCTAAACCATGCCCCTGTGGCTTTGTGTATTGACCAGTTGGCAATTGTATTTACCCTGACAAGGGTAATAATTATGTTAAACCTGAAATACGAAGCAAAAGAGCATTGTTTCTGTGTCCTGATTGTCAAGCAGGTTAAGGCATTATGGTTCATACAGAAGGTCTATGGTTCAACTCCGGACCAGCATGGTGTCTTTTTTTTTTTTTTACCACCACCACCACCAACAAAAAAAGACTCCAGTTTGTGCGTAGGTGTATACAGAATTTTTCACCTTCTGTATTTTAATCATCTGTACTTTTTATTTCTAAACAATATCCTTTAATTTGTCTAGCTATACCTGTGGAGCTGTGGAATACTATGACAAGAGCTACGACCGGGTCACTTGTAAATTGAAGAAACAGTTGCAGAGAATTAACAGGATTTTCCATAAAGTGACCACAACTGATGATCCCATTATTAGACAGGTGCGTCCATTTCTGTGAATTGTGAACCAATATCAATAATTTCTAGATTTCTTTTTAATATGTACGAGGTGCTTAATGTGGTCATTTGATTATCATTAGTGGGATAGAAGCATTCTAATTAAGAGGAATTGTGGGGCAATCAGTTATGGGTATTCATTTCCCACACTTTAAATTCCCACTGGCTTCACGATAACGTATCAGTAACGTGTTTATATACAATACAAAAATGAAAAAAAAAAAAGTTTTGAATCCTGCCGATCTGCATTCTAGAATTTAATTTCTCATGTGACGGGAGTTCAGACCTTTTGAGAAGTTGCAGGTCCTCGACTAACGTCTCGTCTGTCTGTTCCCATAAAAGGCGAAGTAATCTGTTCCAATTCCTTTACGTGAGTTTAGTTTGCAGCACAAGTCAGAATGCACATGCCTTTATTGCTCCGACCAAGACATCAGAGTCAACAGAGCTGTGGATATGGTATGAATGTATGTTGTTTTTCATAATAGTCTTGGGTTCAGTTCCCTCGTCAACGGAGGTGCAGATTCTGCAGAAAAATGTTGAACCCTGGCACAGTATAGCCTTCGCTGTCCTTTCTCCGTTAAACACAAGTCAAACCTAATGATTGAGATATTATTTAAAATATTTTTTAAATCTTTCCTTCACAGCTGACGAAATCGGAAGGAAAGGTGTTTGCAACTGATTCGATTATAGCTACTTTGATGTGTGCCACTCGTTCCGTATATTCATGGGATGTTGTCGTTCAGGTAAGCTCGAGGCTTTGTCGATTCATTTTCTTTGTGATGTTTCGGAGGTTGGCTTAAGTTGTCCGTCCCAGTATTTTGTCATTAAATCAGTCTTAATATATTTTAATGCAAGGATTACTTTTAATAATTAGCTTTCCTCTCCTTTTAGCGTGTCGGGAACAAGCTCTTCTTTGATAAGCGAGATGATAGCGAGTTTGGTAAGTACATGTTTTCTTTCGTTAACTTGTCCATTTTTCCCAAACGACAGATTTTACACTTGTGGTGCGGTGCTGATATCAAGGTTCTGTGTGCAACTTGGAGAACCTGGAGTTATTAGGGATTTGAAATTGTCCCTAAATGTTGCCCTATGGTGGCATAATGTGGTAACGTGTTCACCTAGTGTACTGTTAATCTGGGTTCGACTCCCAGCAGTGCAAAGAACGCTTACTCAGAGATCTCATAAAGATCGCACTGCTCACTGTAGTCCGGGGTTTGGTTCCCTAGGCCTTAAGAGGTTCGGATTCCTCGGAAAACAGTAGGTCCCGGTGCAGCATGACCACTGTAGTCTTTGAGCTGTCAAACCACAGACAAACAATGTCCATAAAATGAGGGGGGGGGGGAAACAAAATTTTTTTTTGTCAGAACTAGAAAAAGTAGGGAAAACTGTGATAATCTGTTCTAAATAGCTAAATTCTAGGCGAATACGAAGCTATCTTCCAAATTATTCAGCTCAAAATTTTGTTTGTCAATCAGAGAATTTTGCAGGAAAAGTCGGGGCGAAACCTGAAATGATCGGGGAATTTTTTTCCCTAGGTGAGTAAGAACCCTGTAATATATTTGTCTACGGCATAACTAATTCAGGTTTGAATCCAGTAGTTTCTTTTTACTGTTCCTTAGTCTAGGGTTTGGTTCCATAGACTGGTTGTCCTCAAACTTTCTTCCTTTAGATTGTACCCCATTGCGTTGACCAAAAGTCTAAAGTGGATCTTGCATGATCAATTAACGATATTGTTACCTTTAGAAATCTTGTTGTCTTGTTTTTGGATTTGATAACGTTATTTTTGGTTTTGTTAAGGCCCGCATCGTGCACCTCCAAGATACAACTTAACCCACAAGACAGGTTTTAAAAACATTGACTACGTGAAAAAAGTTTTTAATCTATATAAAAAATTTTAAAATGTGACCGATTTGAAGATTCCTACTTTTAGGCATGGCCTCACCTTAATTGTATCTCTCATTGTATTGGTAATGGTTACCCTTAAAATAATAAAAACATGATTTTTTGTTGCAGAAGAGTTTAACGAAAATGTAAACAGTACTGTTTCGTTGTTATCACTCTCCGTAAAGTAAAGCAGGGATAATAACATGTTGTTAACACTGGCAAACAAAATTCCCAAGAAATTTAAAACAAAAAAACTTTGCCCATCTATCTTCTCATCATTTCCTTGAAAGACGCTTGAATGCGCATGCTCCCTGGAAATCGCACGCATACCTGTGAGATTTGTGCCCACCACAGTTTGCAGATCACTGCCTTGGTTGAAAAAGGTTCAGATTCCACAGAAAACTAGGATTTGTACACAAGGACCTAGAGAAACTGTAGATTTTTGTGTAATATGGCCTCGACAGTGTTTGTGCCATATAACTCAAACAATTTTGAACTCTATGCTTTTGATTTATGCCTTTATGTAGATGCATTTCTTTAATATTATGCACGTTATTGTAATGTTCTTCTGATTTTAGTACGTATTATAATCACAGTGCACTGTGCTATAGGGAATGGGGTTTCTGCCTTATTTTACTATTTGGTATTGTAGCGGTAAAATGTATGCCATTATACTGGGGTTCACACTAACGGCACTTCGAAATTTATGCCGTTTTCTTGTCCACCATAGTTGAGGGTTTGCTTTCCAGGACAACAAGGTTTCGATTTCTCGGAAATCTTGTGTCTTGGCACGGCACAGCTAATTAGTTGTCCGTGTGCCATAAAACACGAACAAATAGCATTTTGCTATTTACTTAGCAGGTGTGGGAATATTACAATGGATGCACCAGAATAACTCTGTTTAGCTTTAATAGCAAATCTGTTATTACGATCAGGGAGTATATGAAGTCGTTTCATGTCAACTGTTGTTAAGCCAGCAATTAATCTGGAGTTTTGAGAAAGTAGTATGGATTTCTTTTAAAGGTTTCCTTTTATTAGTTCATCAGTATCATCGTGAAAAAAATATTTTTTCAGATTTGCTCACCGTTAATGAAACTGCTGCCGAAGCACCGCATGAGGAAGGGACCAACATCAACTCTCCAAGCAGTTTGGCCTTGGAAGCCACCTTTATTAACCACAATTTCTCGCAGCAAGTTTTGAAAATGGTATTGATACTTTTTTATTAAATAAACAAAACAACTTAGTGTTGACATCACTCAAATATAAAATTTTCAATGTCTTCTCCTTCATCAAAGAGGAAATAACATTATGTTCATTTGACCTGTTTTCAGGGTGAAGAAAAACATTCTTTTGAAAATGCTAATCCATTCATCCAAGGTGGTGATGATGGTGAAGTGGCCTCGGTTGCTTATCGGTTAGTTTTTTGTTTTTTTTCAGGAGTTTAATAAAATGGATTTAAACCAAGGTGCATATTTATACCATTTATACAAGGTGCATATTTGTACCATTTATACAAGGGGCATATTTGTACCATTTATACAAGGGGCATATTTGTACCATT
>QLNU02009625.1:0-25057 GCA_006491805.2 Dysdera silvatica
CTCGATGTCTGTTGATCTTAAAGAGTTGATGACTGCTGATGTTTTAATAGAGTCAAAGGCCTTCTCATAGTCAATAAATGCAACACACAATGGAAGTTCATATTCATGTGTTCTTTCAATTAATTCTCTTAATACTTGAATATGGTCCACTGTACTGAATCCACTTCGAAATCCAGCTTGTTCTCTTGGTTGAGCTGCATCTAATTTTTTCTGCAGGCGATGTGTTAGCACTTTTGTGAAGATTTTATAAATAGCAGGTAACAAGCTAATTGGTCGGTAATTTTTCAAATCCTCTTTATCACCTTTTTTATGCAAAAGAATTACTGTTGCAGAATCCCATTGGTTTGGTATGTTACCGCTGTTAAGACATTTGGTAAAGAATTTTGCAAGTATGTCTTCTACATATTCTCCAGCTTCTTTTAGGATATCTAATGTAATACCATCATCACCAGGGGCTCTTCCTTTCTTCATACTTTTTATTGCAAATGAAACTTCTTCTTTTAAGATTTTAGGAGCTGTTCCTTCGACTATCTCAGAGTCTTCGTTTAATCCACTGTTACTTTCATATAGTTTTTTGTAGAATTCTTCAACTCTTCTAAGTATTTCTTCCCTATTTCTTGTTACGGTGCCATCCTCTCCTTTTAATGCAATGATGTGTTTCTTCCCAACAGATAAACTTCCTTTAACAACCCTAAGGCTCTTGTTATTTTCAATGGCTTTCCTTACTAGCTCACAGTTGAATTTTCTTATGTCTTCTTTCATGCTTTTGCGCAGAGTTTTACAAAGTTCTATGTACTCAATCCTGGAACTGGTATTTCGATTGTCCACCTTCATATCTCTTCGCCTTTTCATGAGCTGTTTCGTCTTCTCAGATAATTTGCTATTGTGCTTTTTACAGGTTACACCACCAATTTCCCCAGCAGTTTCAACTATTGTCTTAACAATGTTTTCATTTGCTTCTGAGATATCACTTTCATCAATAAGTCCTTCCAGTGCAGAAAAGCGATTTTTTAATTCCAACTTGAATGCCTCGGTATTTACTTTCAGTTTCATTAGATCCACCCTCTTACTTACTTGTTTCCTAATGAGCTTCTGTCTTTCTAATTTAGTATTTAAGCACACTTTACATCTCACCATTCGATGATCACTTCCAGTATTAAATCTGTTCAGTACGCTGCAATCTTCAATAATTGATTTCTTGTTTGCCAGGATATAGTCAATTTCGCTAATTCCTCATTGTGGTGTGTTTGTGAGGCATATATATATATATATGAATCGTAACAATCATTTCACGCCCCTCGGGGTGGGTGAAACTTTGAAAACTTAAATGAGAACCCCCAATTATTTATTGCAGATCAAAATTTGAGGGAAATAATACGTAATTCTCATCCTACGCATTGCTATTCACTTCCCGGTAAATGATGTAGTTATTCCCAGACACCATAACCCTTGACTTCTGTTTAGAAAACGGTTAAAAACTACTCTTAGCATCAGAAACAACGATTTCTGCATAGTTTCTATTCCCATCTTGATGCTTGATTAACGCGAGTCCACTAGTCCTTCCCTAAACAATTCTTGAAAAAATTATTTGATCAAATGTTCAATCTGATAACCTTTAGACACTTGACAGTGTTTAAACTGAAAACACACTTCATCAACTACGTGTTGCAATGTTTTGGGTGTGAGAAGGTTCAAACAATGCGCAATTCGTTCATTTTGTTCATCAATGTTAGCAGGTTTTGTTTCATAAACATTATTTTTTAAATATTCCCAATAAGAAAAATCTGAAGCAGTTCGACCAGGCGACCTTAGCAGCCCCTCCATGCTGTCTCTTCAACTAATACGTTGTCCAAGAAAAATAAGTTTGTATGATATTATTACCCTTCACAGGGATAACACAATTGCCAAATATGGTCAACACAGAAAAGCCTCCGGGGCGAAATTTATTTACTTTTTCGCGGGGGAATTTATTATACGATTAATTTTGCCTCCCACGCACGTGTAGCTTAAAGAAACAGTTTTTTGTGTTTGGAGATGAAAGACGCCCTCCTCATTCTGGATTTGAACCAGGGTCCCTCCGTTTAGCCTGAAGTGTCATAGACGCAATGTCTTATTTCGCAATGGTGTTATCCCTGTGAAGTTTAATAATATCATGTATCCTTATATACGGCGAAAAGGAGTGTTGTTTCCTGTACTCGTTCTTCCAGCGGTCTAAGACACTCAGGGCGAAATATTTTTCTCGAAATACTCCACCGGTCCGGAACTTTTTAGACACCCTGTATATATTAAGTTGCGTTTATGAGTAGTAGATTTTTGTCCTAGGCTCTGTGATGATGCAGTGGTAACGCGTTTCGATTAGTGTGCGGTTACCCAGGCTCGACTTTCGACTGTGACAAGAAAAGAACGCTTATCGCCAAACTGCTTATCGTAGAGATTGATTCCCTAGAGCTTATTAAGAGATTTGGATTCCACGGGAAACAGTAGGTCTGAGCGGAGCATGTTGCCTGCAGTCCTGTCGCTCAAAAATCACACAAAGATCATGCTCCACACATTCGCGCTTTACGAAAAAGGACTCGGACGCAGACCACTTCGTAACGGGGAGACCTACCTGCAGTTAGAGTCAAACCTCGTAAATGTGCATCACTTGTGATAAAAATTTGTTCGTGCTAAAAGTATATCCCATTATTCAGGAAGAACGAGGCCTTATTAATGGATTATTCAAATTTGGCAAGGATTTAAAAAACAATTCTCTCGTTTAAAGTAATTCTTTATAAAGTCCAACTGTATAATTAATTACCTTTCTTTGAATGACGATTGTGATACTGATGGAGATTGTTTAGTTTAATTATTATTTCAGTCTCAACCCGTGACGTCATTGGACAGAGAAACAGATTTTGAAACGATGCATTTCTTTGATACATATCAGAGGACAGAGAAATCATTCATAACGAAAGCTAACATTGGGTATCTATAATTTCCTTTGTATTATTTCATATATGATATAACATATCAAATAATTCCACATTTAACAAAACTTAGAATAATGACATTCCTCATTCAATATACATTACCTAAATATTCACGTTAGAAAGTTATTTTCATTACGAACCGTGCCATTTTCGAGTAGGGAGATTCCACTATCTTTCTCTCAATTCCAGCACTTCTGTCGTACCAACCATCCTTTTGCCTTTATTCGCGAATGAATGAGATACAATTTTCCATTTTTCCTTCTCATTTTAAATTCCATCAGGTTTTTTTTACGTATATGCGTACTTTTCGAATAAAGCTGATCGTCGTTTTCCATTTGTAGAATCTAGAAAGCACAAATTTAAACAAAACAAAAAAAAAAGAAAAAAAAATGATTTTTTACCATGTAACCCCAATTTCTTTGAAACCTGCCATATATTTTCAAATTCCACTTTCATTATTAACGTTCAGCTTCCGCTTAATTCTATGTCCTCCATTTGGTGAAATTTCATTCGTCTCATAGCAAGAGAAGCGGGTACGGACACACAACTATTTCAGCCAAACTAATGTACCACTAGCATGTTGGTATGAATAGACTTTTTAGAATGTGGACCACATATTACCATAACTAGGGTTCTGAATGTTATTGTGGTGTTATATGGTAATATTTTATGGTAATTTGTTATATATGATTTAGAATTTAGAATGCAAAATTAATTTTGAAGTAAAGGGATTTTATAATTAATTGGTAAATTTAAAGTTAGTTTACTTATTGGTTTAATCTTAACTATTTGATAACATTACAACTCCATTTCCATAACATTTAATATTAAGTTTGTTTACCCAAAACCGCAATACAAAATTGTGAAAATTAAGTTGATAACTAGGGTTAGGACATTTCAAAAACGCGTTATTTCTTAAACATAGACAAAAAAATGAAATTTAAGTATAATTTACGTTAAATAACCTCAGGTACTTTAAAACAGACATGACACAATTGTTCAAAAAAATTACTGCCGTTTATTTAATAATATAAACATGATAATATAAAAAAAATCTAAAATTTCTAGAGTATAAGGAAATTCACATATTTACTTCACAATTTTCACTTGACATATCTTTTAATGTGTTTAAACCTTGTATAAATAATTTTATTTACCATTGAAACCATCAGTGAAGTTTAAATTATGAAAAGGTGAATTACTCATTTTATAATTAAAATTATACCGGGGTATATAAGTCACCAGAAAAGAAAAAAAAATCATTTTTTAAGTTTAGCGTGGGAGGAGGCACTTGGAATTACAGATTAAAAGGAAGAGAAAGAAGGGTAACATTAACTTACATTTTACATCGTTAGTGGCCCATGTTTAACGTACGTTTGGGTAATCATTCCCCTTGTCCTAGTGACCTCTTATTCACCTTCTGGTTATAAATTATCTCTCTCTCTCTCTCTGATTTTCTCAGGTCCTCACACCTCTTTTTAAGGAGACGCCAACTTGATGATTGGCTGGTCTAAGGACTACCAGATTCCTAGGACGCTAATAACAAAATTCCAACCTTCATTTGGCCCATGTTGAAATTAGCAGCCGACTCTGGTAGTCTCGAACACGGCACTGACCTGAGTTGATCTCATTTTTGCACGTGTTTATGTGTTGGCTAATTCTTGCTGCGATGTTTAATTTCGATAAGGAATTTGTTTAAATTTAAGCTTTTATAGGCTTCGGTCGTTGATGGACAATAGCCTTATTGCAGAGAGAGAAATAAGAGCTTTTAGGTACTTTAGGTTATGTTTGGGATACAATTAAGAAAATCATGATTATCATTATTATATATCACAATGTAATTTATTGTTTATACGTGTATTATGAATTTACTCCGCGCAATGTAATTATAGATTTAAAAGTTTTTAAGTACATTTATTTGTATCATACATTTAGGGCCGGATCTATTGCCCCCAAAATCCCAGAGCGCTGGGGGTTCAAACAAAAATAAAGCGAAGAAATAATGCAGAGCCGTTATTCAGAGGTTTCTGTTTTCCGGAGGTTTAGTTATTCGAATATTGTAAAAATAACAATTGCAGTTTCTACTTCTTTTATCAGCTGCATGCAGTATTTGAATTGGCGAATAATTTGAAACGGGTAAATAGATAAGGGGACGTTCAAGTATTACGTAGGCACATTTCTGGCCATTTTATACTCCCCCTCCACCTTGTAAGAAAAAATAAGCAAATGCTTGACTCCCCCACTTCATGCCTACGTAAGATTTTAGCTATCTGTATTTATAAAAATATATATAGTGTACATATATTAAACTATATATATTATATATTAACTATAAAGGATAATAATATATATATATATATATATATAATAATATAATATTTTCTTATAAAGCATTTTGTCACATTTTTATTACATATATTAATATTTCATATATTGTAAGCAAATAGTGGATAAATAAGAAGCGGGATTGATAAAATGCATTTATTAAAAATAATACATCCATTATAATTTAAAAATATAAGAGGGTCCACGGGAAGTCTAGAAAGTGGCCCCTGGGCAAAAAAAAAAAAAACCTTAACATCCAGCCACTAGTTTAAATAATTAAATATTTAACTGTGATTACGTGTATTTTATATCTTTTACTCATAGTGTGTCGTGCATCCCAGTATTGTAATCCTGTCAGGGCGGCTGTTACTTCGTGACTATGTGCTGGTTTTATTAAGATTAATTTCTGTCTTTCGTAAGCACGATTCTGACTCCTCCCTCCCCGTTGTCACCAAAAATAAGCAAATCTCAAACCCCCTCACCCCCTAGGATGCTTGCGTGATACATTAACGGCCCTTAATAAGCGAATAAGTAAATTAGTGTTAATTTCATTCTTCAAATTTTTTTTAATCTATTGGGGAATCCAGTGGCTTGGTTGTTTAAAGCGTTAGCCTGGCAACTTACTCGAATGGCAGTTCGAATCCCCGCGTGCTGTTTGTTTCTTTGGAAACGTATTGTGTTTCGGAGGTCATGTAAAGACAGCGGTCCCATTTGAGACAACTCAAGTGTAGCTTTGGAACGTAAAACTAAGAAACTAAACTAAATTTAAACCTTTTATGTCACCGAGAGTCTACTTAGTAGTAATGGTTCGATATCGGTTAAGGGATAACTTTACAGAAGAATCAATCAGAAGTATCAGCTTTAGTCAGTAGAACAGGGCATAGATAAGGATAGCAATTGACACATTTTGCAATTTATTAGTGTCATAAATATCCGCAAATATAACAAAAACGCCCGCATTCTTCTATCCACGGGCGCCGTTAGGGGGGGACGGGTGGACCCGTCCCCCCAATTTTGGTATTAGCGTTCAATGTCCTCCCAATTTCAAACAAAAATTTTATAATAGGTAACGTTCAAAATTAAAATATTTTTTTTTTCTTAAATCTAAGGAATGCGGTTATATTTTTCGGCGTAGTGTATTTAGTGTAAAATAAAAAAAATGCACCTTGTCATTTATTTGATGTAATTATACCTTTTGTTGGATTGTATTGTATGGCGCTTTTTTCTGCATGGCAGCGTTTTCATTGACATGTTATTATTTTCAACTGTCAAACGGAATGTTTTTAATAACGTTACAACTATACTTTCTCTATTTTAATTTCGCAAGCTCAAGGAAATTTTTGGCCCTCTACGCTCATTATCAACGACATAAATTAAAGGGACTGTCTACACCAGGGTTGTCCAAAATGCGACCGCGGATCACACTCCGAACCTCCGTTCCGAAAAATTGTCTAGAAAAAAATCACAAAACAAAAGTTTTAGATCTTTTAAAATAAGAAAAAATCGCGGTAACTATATGGGTGTGACCCCTTACATGTCGCAATAAATAAACGAATAACTAGAAGGAATTTTGAAGTGAGAGAACGTTGAGGAGGGCAATACAGTTTAGTAAATGCAATAAATATTGTTCAGTGCTAGACATTTACCGATGCAAGAAAGTGTTTCCAAATTAAACTGCATCATTTTGTCTCTTATTCTCCAACCTTTCTGATGGAAAAATTTATAAATATATTTTGTTTGTGGTTTTACGGCTCAAAGACTACAATGGTCATGCTGCGCCGGGACCTACTGTTTTCCGAGGAATCCGAACCTCTTAAGGCCTAGGGAACCAAACCCCGGACTACAGTGAGCAGTGCGATCTTTATGAGATCTCTGAGTAAGCGTTCTTTTCGCTGTTAGGTGTCGATCGCGGATTAATAATATATATACATAGACATATATAAAAATCGAAAATAAAAATAATTTACATAAAAAGGTTAAACACTGGTAAAATAGCAATGAAAAAGATCACTCAAGCTTTCGGACGCATCAGCAGCAGTCCTTCATCAGGAGTAATGACGATGTTATGTTTCTGTCTCTTTTTATACTTGAAATTTCTGGAAAACCCTTCATCAGAGTAGTCCCGCAGAATGGAAAAACCCAATGAGAACCAATGGGAGGCCTCCAATAGAATCATGGAAGAACCCCAATAGGGACCAATGAGAAACCCATACTGCGGGCTACCTAATTTGGAGGTGTCCCATACATTTCAGAGTAAGAGTTGTTTATAAGTTTCTGGAAGTGGTTGTGATGTATTAATGGCTTTCCCGTGTAGTTTGTAAGTTTCCCAAGATTCTAAGAAGAGTCTACTATTCTTGTTTGTGATGTGACGGTGTAGTATTTTTGTTGAGTCCCAGTCGGGTTCGTGTCCGTGTTGTAAAGCGTGTTCTGCCAGACGTGAGGCTATGTCTCCTTTCGCGAGTGCTTGTTTGTGTTCTTTTTTTCTTGTTTTGATCATTCTTTTTGTTTGTCCTATGTAATGTTTGTTGCAGTCTTTGCATGGTATTTGGTATATGGCGCCTGTGAGATCTTCTGGTGGAACTGGGTCTTTAACTTTTGTAAGTTGTTTGCGAAGTGTTGTGACAGGGGAATAGAATGTTTGGATATTTGCCTCTTTAAGGATGCGAGAGATTGTTTCGGAAATGCCGTGAATATATGGAATAGATATGCGGGTGTGAGATGTATTGTTTAAAGATGTACTATTGGGTCTACAGTTTCTGAGAATGAATCGTTTAGGGTATCCATTATTTTTAAGTGCCGTGTGTATGTGTTTTGTTTCTGTGTTTGAAAGTGTTTCATTACTGCAGTGAGAATTCGCTCTAAGACTTAATGTTTTAACAACGGAAGCTTTGTGGCATGTTGGATGATGCGATTTAAAATCGAGATATCTGTCTGTATGTGTGGGTTTACGGTAAACTGAGGTGAAGATTGAGTTATCGTGAGATCTGTGTACAAGAACGTCTAGGAAAGGGAGTTTATTGTTCTGTTCTGTTTCGTATGTGAATTTTATATGTGAGTTTAAGTTATTAAGGTAATGGAAGAAGCTTTGGAGTGTATTAGTTTTAAGTACAACAAACGTGTCGTCGACGTATCTTTTCCAGAATTTAATGTTAAAATTCGGTGAAGACAAAGCAGTTTCCTCAAATGACTCCATAACCAAGTTAGCTACAACACTTGAGACCGGAGATCCCATGGCAGTGCCAAAAACTTGTCTATAGATAGAACCATGTGAGGAGAACACAGCAGAGTCCAGACAAAATTTCAACAATGTGCAGATGTCGTGAGGTGTTAGTGAAGTGCGTTCATGTAGTGTTGTGTCATTTTGGAGGCGTGTAAGTGCGGTGTCGATTGCAAGTGATGTGGGAATGCAAGTGAAGAGAGAAATTACATCGAATGAGACCATAAGGTCGTCGTCGTCAAGTTGTAGGTTATTTAAAGAGGTGCAGAAGGATTGGCTAGTAGAAACAGTGTAGTCGTTACTATCGATTATAGGAGAGATTAGACGTGCAAGATATTTTGATAGGTTATATGTAGGAGAGCTGCAAAAACTAACTATTGGTCTGAGAGGAATATTTTGTTTATGAATTTTAGGTAATCCGTAGAAGGATGGTAAGCGGCCAGAAGTGCATTTTAAAGAGTCGTAGAGATTAAATGTAAGTTTTTTAGATTTATAGAGTTTTAGAAGGAGAGAGTTCATTTTGGATTGAATTGTTTGTGTAGGGTCTTTTGTTCTATATTTAACAAACTTGTTGTAGAGCACCAGATACTACTCAGGTCAGCTGATCAAGTGCATAGTTGATTAGGACAACGCATGTTGCGCTTCTCATGCACTGGTTGTAAATATTTGTGCATGCTGGACGATTTTAGAACAGGCTTTGTTGGTAGCTTGCGATCTTAGGTCCTATGACAATTATCGTTCACCTTTATAACTACTATGTTCCCTTGTAGTTTGTAGCCCTGGGGCTGAAACACACTGTACATGATTTGCCATTTTACTCTTTTACGTTAGTACCATTGTGTTGAAAGAAACAAAATAAGCTAGAAAATTTAAGAAAGCTTAGTCACGCCTGTTGGCTAAGAAATAAAATTTCAAAGCACAATAGCTAAACTTGTATGTTGTAACACCTGCCTGTCCCAGGGTAAAACGTATTACGCACTATTAGTTACCAGACATGGATGAGTCCTGGATATTTTCACACTTTAGGATTGAAATAATGCTATTAATTTTTATCTTTTTATCTAGATAAATAGACGTTTGTATTTCAACAAAATTTAGAACTGTTATACAGATGTACATTGTACTATAATTAAATTTTACAATTTCTTTAAAAGTGAAGCTATGCCTGGAGCTGCTAGTCCATTGGGTTTGGACGTTTATCAGAAAATCTACATTGCTGGCGTCGATGTAAGTTTTGTGCACTTTTTCCCATATTAAACTAACTAGATAAATATTTTTTTAAAAATACTTGATATGTTTTTTAATGTTATTAGCATTATATATTGGCACAAATATGCTTTATTATACGAGTTTATCGCGTCATCATAGCGTTCTTCAAATGGTTAAAAAATGAGATGGTCGACAAGCGGAAATTCCATGCATAAATTAACTGTCAATTAAATTTAAACAACGGCCTAAGGGCAAAGATTTTTATAGCGGGAGAGTTCAGTTGATATCATGATGAGCTAATATCTATAATTTTTTGTGAGCTCCGAAACTATTCTATCCGAAAAATTAAAACTCGGTTTACGTATTTGAAAACGCTAGCACTTTAAGCAACTAAAGTTTTCACACGGTGGACAAGCGCCTTACCTGTGCGCCACAAATGGGTACGCATGGGACCGGCTAATCTAATAAGTCGAAGAGTAGGGGATGATGATGATGGGAAGAAATGCAGTGATAGAGTAGTAGTTTAACCTTGAGGCTAGTGTGAAAAATATGGATGTGATGAGACATAAGATGTTTTATAATTGAGTAGGAAAACAAATAAGAAAACGAACGAAGTTACGTGATGAAGCTTGAACACAAACTCGATTAGCAATTGAACTGGTGATAATGCGCGGACATTCGTTAATCTGGTGGGCAGCGTCCGTTAAGATCGGACGTATGTGTAGAAAGCTGTTACGGATGTGTATTCTTGGTGTAAGTATTAGTAGCATTTATAAAGGTATTAGTTTTATTTTACTATAGCTTGTGGTTTGTGCATTCAGTGGCGTGTTCTGTATTTGACTCTCTCTCTCTCTCTCTCTCTCTATATATATATATATATAATGTAGGATAACTGTTTATTTAGAGCTAAATACAGAACACGCCACTGAATACACAAATCACAAGCTATATATATGAGTAGAAACGTTAAAGAGCAGGCTTTCAACACTGGGTAGAAAGTACGATAACTAACATGGGAATGTATTTTCTGTTCTGCAAATTTTAATTCCCCGCTTAATAAATGCAGTCCGGTTCTACGAAATAATGCGAAACGCATAAGAAAAGGGAAGAAATGTTCAAGAGCAGGCGTTAATAGTCTTTTGTATTCAACACAGGGTAGGCAGTACCATTCGCGACAAGAGAACGCCTTCTCTTTTTCAAATTGTAATTTCCCGCCTAATAAATAAAGTCCGTTCAAACACAAATGGAAGGAGGTTTATGGGAGATCGAACTTCTCCCTTTGGCTGGGGTTACGACATGGACAATGAAATAAAAGGTACCGGACACTTGGCTAAAAATAGAAATCGGAAACAAATCACCCACCTCTTTTGAAATATTTCTGGATCCACCCTTGGTGTCATATTATATTAACTCACCACAAGTAATTGACTACAACAGACATCAAACTCTATGTCATCCAATAAATTTATAGCAATGTTTTTTTATTACAGAGGCGATTCATTCTAATTGATGAAGGTTCTTACCCGCAGAAACCATGTTACCAGACACTTTTAGTTTCCGCCTTTAACCATTTGTTTATACCTATGCTCGGTGTAAGTATATTTTCCCAATAGATTTGTAGAGGTGATTAAGTTATTTGATGTGAAATAATATATATGTAAACGAATATTTGAATATTACAATATGTTAAATAAAATAAAACACATTAACACAGTTAAAATAAATACGATGGTTTATAGCTATTTCGGAAGCGCGTTTAGGCTTCCTTCTTCAGAACCCTAGTTACACTAATGTGGCACACGTGCTAGAAAGACTGTCGATGCCAAATTGCTAGTCCAAAATTAGTTCGGGTAAACCAGTTGTGGATCCGTATCCGTGTCTTTTGCTATGGGACGAATGAAGTTTCTCCAAATAGAGGACATGGAATTGAACGGAAGCTGATCGTTAACAGTAGAAGAGGAATGCGAAAGAATATGGAAGGCTTCAAAGAAATTGAGGTCGGCTGGTGAAGAAACTTTCTCTATTAGATGGGCCTTGTCGAAAGAAAATTTGTGGCCAGCTTCCCAGGCGTGTTTGGCCAAAGCAGATTTTTCCAGTTGTTGTTTACGCACGTAGGCTTCATGCTCTTTAAGACGAAATCGAAGGGCCCGACGTGTTTGACCAATATAAACACGATTACACTGGCATGGAATGGAGTAAATTCCAAAATAATTGTAATCAGGAATAATATCCTTGAGTTTGGAATAACCGAGTTTATTGATTGGAGTAAAAGTGACCTTGAAATTAAATTTACGGAGGATGGAAGCAATTTTTGAAGAAATTCGTGGAACGAAAGGAATGCTGATAAAATTACAAGGAGAGGAATCAATCAAGAGTGTACTGCACAGCTTAGGTCTAGTGAGTTTCTTCAAAGCGTCGTCAATAATGGTAGGATTGTAACCACGATCTCGAGCGATGTCACGGATATGGTTAAGTTCAATCTTAAGTAATTCTTCGGATGATGAAAACTTTAAAGCACGTGAAACCAACCAGTAGAGCGTGCTTATTTCCTGACTTTGTGGATGGGCGGAAGCGGCATGCGGCGGGGTGTTAACAGCAAAATGTTTAGGATATACGCTGGTTTGGAATCCGGACGGCGATCTATGTACCAAAACGTCCAGGAAAGTTAGTGAACCGTTGTTTTCTTCTTCCAAAGTGAATTGTATGTGAGGGTTGACGGACGGTAAGAAACATTTTAGACAGTCACGATATGCAGTAAAGCTATGAAGACTGAAGTTGATCAAGTAGATATTTTTTAAAGAAGGCTTGAAAAGTGGATAAGAGCTTAATGATGGAATATTGGTAGGTAAAATATTCCAGACATTTGGACCGGCAGAGTTGAGTCTTCGAAGGCCAATGTTGATCCTAGAAAATAGGGGACGAGGATTAGATTAGCAAGATGTTGGATAACGGTGTTGGGGCCATTGTAAGTTAACTGGATAGGAGGTGATGCCCCGGCTAATATGTTGGAACATAATTAATAATATTTTATAATTTAGTAGATCATGTATTAGCAGTACGTCGATATAAAGTCATATAAAGTTATGAAAAATATTAGGTGGCCGAATACATTTGTAACCAACTGTATACTGCAATGTATAAATATCCATAATATGTGTTTTGCCCCCTTCCCAATAAGTTTGAAACCTGTAAGCTGATCAGTGATGACTTATACGTGGGTGTCAAATTTTTTACTCTCAAAATTAGTTACTAAAATAATTATATCATAGTTATTAAAACTTTAAAGGATCTGTTCTTGTTTATAACTTATTCCATAAGCAATTAGTTTAGTTTTGTATACAAGTTTTTATAGCTGCCGGACTATAACCTGTATTTTATAACCAGTGGCTATTCATTTGCAGAAGACCTGTAAAATATCTTGAGAAAGGTTTAATGAAGCAAATGCACGAAATATGTAAATTCTCGAATCAGGTGTACGTCATATGTAAGCGGAATTGTTCTAAAATCAGATCAAAGCAGACAGGTGCGGTTGACAACATAATTAAAAGAGGAATATACGGTTTTGTAAAAACAAATGCTAAAATGAAGCTATCGGAAGGAGGTAGGAGATATATATTGTACATGGCAGTTATGAAACAAAATGCCAGCAGGAAATTTTTCTCTTAATTTCAGCATAGATCCTTCTCTCTTATGACATGTGTTGAATAAATGCGGTATCGCAAAATGCGTAAAGATGAATAAGAAGAAAGTTTTGACAGAACAGCACAAAATAGTGCAGAGTAAAGCTGTTATTAAATGGATGGTGGACAATGTCAACTGCAATACATATATTTTGAGAAGAAAAATGTTTCGATATCCATAGATCCGTTGATTTACATCGCTGATGGCATGGTTTGCTAAAAATATAAGATATCAGCTGAGCTGATGTTCCGATGTTAATTTTTTAGAAGTAGTGGGACGGGTTTTATTGTATAATAGACTTGCATCTACTGTAATTAGTTCAAAGTCATATATACAACAAATTATGGCATATCGATGGCTTTATGAGGAGAAAACATCCTATTTCAACCTAAAAGTAAGAAACATTGATTTCGAAACAAAAATCATGAAGAAATATTTGAAGATTTTTCATTAAAAAAGTTTATGTAAATGGGCAACTATTTTCTTTCCGTACAGAACGTGATAGGACTATTTATGCCGCATGATATGAACTGGCCCCAAATTATTAGCGAAAACTGTCACAAAATAAGCACGATGCCTGCTTAATTCTACAAGCTTTAATGTTTAAAGATTCGTTCGGGTTTTGAGTTTTTCCTCCCAAACAATTCTTCAACAACTCTGGAGCACGTAATTCTACAAATACTTTAAACTTACTAAATTAACAGCTTGCATCATGGTAGGAAGAGCTTTTTGTGAAAATAAAGAAAGGGATTTCCATTAGCATCCTGTTTTTCTTTTGATAGTTACACCAGATATCGGGACCCTTAGGACGGAACATTCCATTGGTTCTTCATCAGTCGAGGCATAATGATAGTATGTTGCCCATACTGTTTCACGCCTGTTCCTGAGTGAGTCAGAATTTTCCCGAATGGCATTGCCATAATATGTGGACAGCAGATCAATAAATTTATCTGCCAGCCGACCCTTACCCCCAATAGGATTTCCGCCGCGAGTTTGGTTTTGCCCATTTGCATTTTGGGTGCTCGAAGTATATTGCCCGTTCTCTTTTGGACATGGCCAATGCACTCAATTTTTTGGACGTCAACATTCGGTTTACTGCTACAAATTTCCTTATAAGTTTTTGTGTCCCCGTCCCCAATATATTTAACGTAACGTACGTCCAGCTTTTCCACCGATCGTGCAAAAGTCCTTTGCATGCCTACAACTTCCATCTTGCCAGCCGAACCAGTGTGATTTTTCAAACAATCATGTTGCTTTTGCTGACCACTCTCAGCATCCCCTTCGCTATCAGTGACGTTATCAACTAGTTCGGCTTAACACTTTTTACAGAACGTAGAAAGTGCCTCTGTGTCGATCACTTTCCCTCTTTCAGACCCAATAACCGCACACACACTACGATTTGTGAAGTATGGCCACGTGTTTTCTACGTGCCATCCACACTCTCACATATGTCTTTAGAATATTCAGTCAACTCGACTTCATTCGATGCAGAATTTGCCATAGAAAGTTCCGCAATTTTGAGAGATTCAACTTTGATCACTTCGATGCACTTGTCATATGCTTTTTGTGAGATGTGGGGTGGGAGATCCATGGTTACGCTGAAAGTTTGTAAGTCATTCAACCCCTGACTGATGCAGTGCATAAAATATATTATTCGCCGGTTAATTTCAAGTATATTTCCAGATTTACCGAGCAATTGTGAGTTTCGGCTTTCACCTACCTTTCCGCAAGACGCACACACAGAACCGAAAATATGGATGATGCACGACAAACATATTTCTTTTATTTCTGATGTATTATGGCATTTGCTGCAGGATAAATATGACTGAAACATTCTGAAAGCTAAATCATTATCAATAACTCGATATCCTTTGAAATCCCAATTAATAATAAAATCACTGCTTCTCGGATATTTGTTGAATTGACTTTCAATGTTTTGCTTGATCACTTTTACTATCAGCAGGTAGATCATTTACAGATGGGCATTTGTTTCCACAAAAACGCCTTTTACGAGGCCGATAGCCTGTTGTGCGTCGATATTAATTACTCATTTCGAAAACAGAAAAATAACATGCAAAGAATAACAATAAAAGCAAAACAAAAAATTCCTAAAGAAATTGAAAGCACAGACGAAATTAGGTCAATCGCATACATTAAATTCCTCTGAGGTAAACAGTACAATTTCCGTAAATAACGTGATATTAATAGAGATGTTTTCTTCTAAAGCTAGAAGTTACTCCTTTCTACTCGGGTTCTAAAAGCGTCAATAATTAAATATATAATCAAAAAAATTGACATACAAACAGACCATAACAAAAATGAGAATAAGCTTTAAACTGGCCATTTAAATTTTACGTGACGGCCTGTTCTGCCACTGTTTTCGAATAGTTGTTTAAACGACTAATTGAATGTTTATAATTTTGTTTTTTAAAATGTTCAGAAATGTCTAATTAATGAAATAAGCAAACAAACAAATTTTTTTTGAAGGTTTAATGGTCCTATCTCCCCTTAAATAACTGAACTTTTAAAAAAAATTGCCCTTATAATTATTCACATAAAGGACATATGTTTTTTCTACTTTATCTAATTTTGTGGAAAAGGAAATGTGAAAATATATTTTGTTTTACACTTTCACAAAATTAAAATTTTACAAACAATATAAATGCCCTTTTGATCAGTTTATGTTATTATATATAGGTCGTTAATGTACTTATATTTATGGCAATTAGTTTATTCTTATTAATAGGTCTTATTTTGAATAAAAATTGTATCAAAGTGGAAAATTTTCCACAAGTTTAAAATTCCACCATATACTTTCATAATGAACACAGCATTTGAAGAATGAAATTTAAAATATAATGCTAAGAATTATGTTATGAATATATTATAATTTAATTGAGAAACATTTCAAAATTTGAGTTTTGTAAAGAGCAATATTTTGATGATGAAAATATATGTTCATATTTTATCCACCTATTCTATTTTATTAACATTTTAATGTGTATCTTTTTTTTTTTTTGCAACAGGCTCGAACACTATCGTTCGTAATTTCTAATTTTTTCATATAGGGAGTTTTAAGATTTGAGAAAGATCGCGACGAAGGTACAAATTCCATAATAATTTCAATATTTGGGAGATTCATAGAAGAAACAGAAATTCGCGAGGAAGTGGAAAACCGCCATTTTCCACCTACGCCTTTTTCTAAGAAAATATTGGCCGTATTTTATATCCTTTATGTAAGTGCACTTTTTGTATATTTTTATAGAATATGGTTCTTGATGTACAAAAAAATTATAGTTCAAACGTCCTTGGTATATCTTCCTAAATTTCTAAAAACTTCAGAAGAATAAATTTTAATATCCCGACTTCAATTTTCTTGCAGGGAAACACAAAATTAATTATACGATTTTGTATATAGGACATTTTTTCAATTATATATTTACATATTGTTACTATACAAAATAAAATTCTGAGTGCTCATATATTTATAAAATTCAAAATATTTAATATTTTTTAATAACGTACAGAATCTATACACATGCTTGTAGAAATTGCAACACCATGAAGGACTGGTCCGAATTGAATGAAATTTATTGTACAAACGACCTGTGTTGATACAAATAAACAGTTAAAATTACAAAGCAAAAAACGATATTACACGTCGAAAATCAGAAAGAGTATTCCAGAGTGCTTGTATGAGACCCCAAAAATTAATCTGTGTTAGCTATGGGATGAGGATCACGAGCGACACTCTGACCAACGAAATCCCACACATGTCCAATGGGCAGAATATCCGGCGAATAGACATGCAAAGGAAGAATCTGTATTTGTTGTGATGAAAAGAAGTCTAGAACGTTTCCGGCAATATGCGGGTGGGCATTATCCTGTTGAGATACAGTTCCGGGAATGCCTTGAAGAAATTGAACAACTTCGTGAACCAGAACTCTATTGAAGCATCGGTTGCTGTTAAGATTACTCACAATTCGTAGCAGCTGAGATCATCCATGATACGCAATCGCAGCTCAAACCATAACTGTGGGGGTGCGTCCACTATGACGTTGGATAATGCACTCCGGAAGGTGGCGTTCACCGGTATAGCGTCTAACACAGATGCGGCCATCACTGTACCCCAAATTAAAACGGGATTCATCAGAAAACACCACTTGTTGCCAATCAGCACGCCAGTCTCTATGTTTTGGTCTATAGGTTCTATAGGTTTTGCGTCAGGGGGATCCTGTATAAAGGAACTCTTGCACGCAGTCCACGGTGCAGTAGACGCCGACGAATTGATGAAGCACACAATGATACACCTGTAGCAGTGCACCAACGTTCTGCCAACTGTCCAAATGAAGAAAAACGGTCCGTCACCGCCATGCGGACCAGGTATCTATCATCCCGTACTGACGTCACCTTTCGGTGTCCATTCCCGGATTTCTGAGTTGTCTGGTTCTCTTGAACCCACTGCTTCCACACTCGCATCACTGTGCTGCTGTTATGCCCCATACGAGCTGCTATTGCACGATAAGAAAACCCTCCTTCACGAAGGCCGATCATTCGTCCCCGTTCAAACTCCGTAACTTACTGAGAGGTTGTCCTCTTTCGTCGTAAAGGCATAGTGACGTCTCATGTAACGTTTACCAATAGCAGATAACTATGCACGTCCCGCTACAGCCCTCTATTTATACTGATCTATCAGCGGTTCAGAGGGCGCCGCTCAGCCCACGCATGCGTGATGACTCTGAAATTCTAATCATTTGAATAGCATACTCCAATCTGTATTTCCTGAAAGTTTCAGGTCAATCAAGTGATTCCTTCATGGTGTTGCAATTTTTAAAATCGTGATTTTGTGAGGTAATTCATAATTAAACGTAATAGGAGCTGCGCAGGAATCACTAAAATTCATAATATGAAAAGTTGAGCAGACAGATATACAATAAAGTCTCTCTAAGCTGACTACATAGAAAATTATGAATCATTTAGAAGCTAGCCATTGTAAAAGGAATATGATAACCACCGCAGAGACTGACTGTGCTTTTCAATAGAACGATGTCGAATAGAAACTTTTTACTTTATAATGTATTTATATATTTTAATGGAAAATAGGGAAACCCTGTATATGCTATACCAGGAATATAAATATATATAACATAAGGGTTAAAAATTCGATTTGTTTAATAATAATTTTAAATGTATAAATGCGAAAGTAATTTTTGAGCACACGTAAATTACATCACTATTCTGAAAATGTCCTTTTTTTGATGTTAGTTACCAAAAATAAATGGAACTACATAAGCGCTCGAATTGTTCTGCAGAAAATTATCAGATTTTGGGTTTTGTAAGATATCATTACCCTTTTTGTGTTGGCACAATTTCCAACTGGTCAACACACAAAATCCCCGGGAGTATGTTTTTGTTAATTTTTGAGGGGAATTTTTCATGACAATAATTTCCGACGACCACATTTGAGGTCAAACTAGAGCTTTCAATGCATAAGAAAAAAAAATATCGTACTGGCCTGGAGCCAACCTAAGGTTTCTCCGCTTGCTCTGCGGTGCCGTAACCGCTAGGCCACCAAGGCAGGGAACTACGCTCCCCTTTGTTCGTATATAAATTTTTTGTAAGATATTATTACTCTTCTCAGCGTTCATATAAGTTGCAAAGGATCAACACACAAAGCTACTGAGGTATGGTTTTGTAATTTTCTCGTGAAACATTTTTATAGGTAGTCATTTTCGACAAATAAGCTTCAGCTAAAATGTAGTTTGCAGATTACAGAAGATAGAGAGTTCGTCTTGGCCTAGAGTGGAACTGGGCTCCCTCCATTAGATTCCCTAACCGCTGGACCACCAAGGCAAGGAACGACCCTCCCCTTTTCCGCATATAAAGTTTTTGTAAGATATTATTACCCTTCTCAGGGATAACACAATTGCCAAAGGGGCGGCACATAAAGCTACTGGTGCATGTTTTTGTGATTTCCTGGTAAAAAATTCTTAGAAGTAACTATTTTTGGCAAATAGGCTTAAGCTAAAATAGACTTTTGAGTATACAGGAGAAAAAAACACTTCGTCTTTGACTGGAATGTAAGTAGGTTCCCTCCCTTAGATTTCCCTAACCGCTGAGTCATTCAGGTACAGGAGCAATGTTCCCTTTCTCCGTATATAGGACTTTCGTAGAATATTATTACCCTTCTCAAAGTTAAAACATTCCCTATACCTGGAAAGGGGAATTTAACCTCAGACGTCGGCGCCGGAAATTTTATCAATCTTAAGTTCTGGTATAGCATAAATCACCCTGTGTATAAAATACAGTATTATTACGATAAGGAAATTGAAGACAGTTTTTGATAGCAAAAGTTGCAAATTAGTTTTCTAACCTACAATGATTGAAGATTTTATATTGTTGATGCAGCGCGCATGAACATGTTTTACCAACTGATGAAGACCTTGAAAGGAGACCCTTGGAGAGATGTGTGTTGAACCTTCATGCATCTGAATCGCATACCCTTTGCATATAAATTACAGATAGACGTTGTAAAGACATAAGATCAGAAAATACATTTGCGGGTTTGAGATACCTCATCGAACACGATAGAATCTGAATTGCCTCCTGAAAAATTACAGTAACCTTCAAACAACTATTTTATTTCTTTATGATTCACCGTATCCTTATGAGGGGTGTTTGGGTAGAGCAGAGCAAATTAGGCAGGTTGCAGCTGACAGCTTAAAGATGTTAATCAACGCAATTATAAGAAAAGCACAATAAGTATTGCTCGTGTACAACTTCACATTACAACAGATAAATACTTCTCGGTATAGTATCACAGCTTAACGTAAAATATGTAATTACGCGCTAGCAATAATGTGCACGACGCTGCTTAATAACCTTTCCATAAGATTACTTATTAAATTCTGCAAGAAATTAAAGTCAACGGATAACTTTACTGCCAAGGTTCAACTCGGGATTCCTCTATTACAGTTGACCTCAAATTAAATCGTGCTAAAATTTTCTATTTCTGATTGGACTCATTCTCTGTTGGTGACAAAATTTATATATACAGTTTCACAGAATATTTATTTGACAGTTATGTAATATATTATTATCCTTCACTGCGAAAACACAATTGCCATAGAATGGTCAACATACACAAAGCCATCGGGGCAAGTTTTTGTGAGTTTTTGTGGGGGAATTTATTACTTGCTTAATAATTTTTGACGTCCAAATAGAATTAGGCTCAAACTAGAGCTGTTTTTTGTTTAGGAGAAAAAGAGGCGTCGTGCTCATATCGGATACTGTGCTCATCCGGGATGAGGTTGACATCTTATTTTCTCCTAAACGAAAACGGCTCAAGTCTGAGCTTATTTCCAGGTAGGTGTCGAAATTATTTAATAAGACATTGACAATTTATGCTGTGTGGCATCAATCTGTTGCTTATTATAAATAGAGAAATTAGAGCACGTTTATAATTAGTAACCTTTTTATGTTTTATCACAACATATTTATGAAATTTTTTCATGTTGCGTGTTTCAGTTATGCTTTTTGGCAGGCGTAAGACTTCGGCTCCGATCTAGGGCCATAAGGAAAACTGAGATTCCCTACTAAGGAATGTCTTCTTTGGATATATTGAATCAAATTGCTAAAGGTTATGAAATAGTAGGCGAGGTAATTGTATTGCATTTTTATCGTTAAAATTCAAAATGTGAGGGTTTCAACCTTTCACTGTAAAATGGAATGGGCGACTAGTAAATTACTCGAATAATTAAGGAGATTGCGTGTTAGCAAAGTAACGTATACTCAATATGCATTTAATTCTTATATGTATTTCTTTTTTCAAATTTTACAATATTTCAACGAAATCTTTTTGTTTCTAAATCTATTTGCGGCCAAAGGCATATTTGGGTCTTGTAAACTGCTCAATATCATCATCAATATGGAACCTGTCCATTTTAAAACTTCTTGCCAGAGCCAAAGGAGGTAAGCCGGCTTAAATTTTACAAGAAAATACAGGATGCCCCACAAAAAAAGAATCCTTGATTTCAAATAGTTATAAAATAAAAAGTTATTTTAATGTGATAAAAATTTTAATGGCAACAGGTACACAAAAATTAAACATTTTCTTTTATTTTGTAAAAAAAGTTCTACATTCCTGTAACACATACAAAGCTGTGTTTTTCAAGATAGTGTTCACCCACAACAGTGCAGCTGGTGCGTTCCGGAATTTGCTAAAACAGAAATTGTTGTGACTATTCAGAGTGCTTTTAAACGCAAATTTAAGTTACACCCGCTTACTAATAAGTCGATTTTGAAGTGGTAAACAAACTTTCAAGAAAAGGGATGCATCTGTGATCAGAGAAGGGGACATTCTGGCCGATCATTCGTCTTTGAAGATGTTGTTTATCTCCTAAAGGAAGCAATTGCATAGCCCAAAAATGTTTACACGCACAGCTAGCGGGTAAGTAAAAGTCAAAGTGTACCTATTTCCACTATCCACTAGCCCTGGATGATTAGTAGCAAGATATCACCACATTTGTAAACTTGATAACGCCAGATTTTCTGCGAACAGTGTGGAACGAGCTGGATTATAGCATTGACATTTGCCGAGTTACAGTAGGTACACACTTCGAGTGTTTGTAACATAGACAAAAGATTTTTATTTTTATGAATTTGTTACCACAAAATTTTTTAAAATATTCCAAGAACTTTTTGTTTTATAGCTGTTTGAAACCAATGACGCCTTTTTGTGGGCACCCTGTATATTTGCAAATTTGTGCGTTACCAATTTTCATAAAATTTATAGAATTGATAAAAGAATAGGCTTTATTTTTTGAACCTGACAATGCAAATTGTTCAAAATAGGAACCTAATCTTCTGTAACACAAGTTATTACCTTACAGATTGGGATAAAAATGTGCTTTCTGATTTTGCTTATCTACAATCTACGTGCAATGATGTTGAAAGTGCGAATGTTCCATATTCACTTCAAGTAAGATACATACCATCGTTATAATTATAAGCAACATTGTGTCCTTAAATTGTAGGGAAAAGGACCTAATAAATAAAAAAATATACTAAGATCCACAGTAGCAAAATGTTTTGTCCATCGAACTTTTGCGTTTTGGACGGCATTTACTACACTAATTATTCCTGATACTGCTGGAAATGATCTTGTAAGTTCCTTTTCTTGATTGTATTCTGATGCTGCGTAGCAATTCTCAGGCATTTTACGTCCTGGCTGTACTGTTTTCCAGTGTCGATGCAAACTTTGGGAATAGGAAAAGTTATAGATGGAGTCATTTGTGAGGATAGAGACTATCAAAAGTGTGAGTTGATGCTTGACGAGAATTTTCTTCATAACAGACAAAACATCGAATCAACTGTTGGTTAAACAGCCAGTCACAACATTTATATTTTTTCTTGCGCCTCCCAAGCATCTTAGAACTTCGATATAGCACTTCATGTCAACAAATTGGTCTAGTCAAGTACATCCAGGGTAAAACTACGCTGCAATCCGCACTTTTCTGACGTTTAGTATATTTATGCTAATTGCTACACCTCCCTGAACACTCGTTGGTTTTGACACTTCCCCGACCATTTGGGCATTATGTACTTTCGAATGTCTTATGCGTTTGCACACACCACGCTCCTTATTTAACTCGTATTAAAACTTTTTGCCTAAATCACCAAAATTCCGTATGAAATTTTATAACAAATTAAATATTGTACACAATTATATATTCTTGGCATAATCTAATTGAACCCTGAAGCTTAGAATGGAAGTTGGAGAATACTTCTCAGAAAATGGAAGTAGTCATGAGCATCATTACAGTATCATCATGAGTAAGGCTTTCCAAAGTCACTTTGTACAAGACAGTATATTGCTGCATAATGAAAATTAAATTTATCACTCATACTTTTTGACCAGGCAACGCGAATATATCCTTTTCTGTTAATTTTATTCGATAGTAAGCTTTCAGAAAGG
Source organism: Dysdera silvatica (assembly GCA_006491805.2). NCBI lineage: Eukaryota > Metazoa > Arthropoda > Arachnida > Araneae > Dysderidae > Dysdera > Dysdera silvatica. The sequence goes on from QLNU02009625.1 coordinate 23,378, forward strand.
TTAAAAATTACAACATCATAATTAGAATATAATGTAACATGTGAGCGATTTAAATATAATGTCATATTTCATACGGTTAGAATTTAAAATTGAGTGACTCAAATTGTCCTTAATTTTGAGTAACTAACCTGTGTTCTTTAATTGCTTTCAAACAGGACCTTGGTGCTATAATTCGTGAAGAAATTGATCCAGAAAAGTTTAGAAAGATGTCGGATGAGGTAATTTTAATAAAACTGTATTATTTATATTTGTTTCTGTCATATCCGTTATAGAAACATTGTCTCGTAATAAAGTTTTGTTCTAGCTTGTACGTTTGCCCCTAAATTTGACATTAAGGCATAAAAGACAGCACCGTGTCCCTTACAATACGACGTAACCAAGAAGGTGTTCTCATGCAAAATACCCTTCCTGCAATAGGTCTCATCCTTTGTTCAACTTAAAACTTTCTACAGTACACCAGAATTTCAGGGCGTAAGTAAATGATGGACGGAGAAAGACGGCCCTGGTTTAGGTCACCACGCCAGATATCCCGTCTATTTAGAATTACGTCAGCACAATAAGAGGTTTTGCTAATTGGAATTTTCAGACCTGTACTGGCAAAAATACCCTTAAAATCGCCTTATATCAATAGACGAAAAATCTCGCAAATGTTATCAGAAATTGCCTTTTCTTTGGAAGCGACCACCGCAAGGGGAAATCTGGACCTCCGGACTCACCAAAACCTTAAGACACGAACACGTCAGTCATAGGCTAAACCAAAAACCAATCAGATGTCGAGACGCCATCTTATAACTTCGAAAGATGTTAAAAGTTTAATCAGTTTCAGTAAGAATCAGAATAAGAGGAAAGTCTGATAAGTATCAAAAACTGAATAAGACGAAAATAATGTGAGATGAGTATCAGTGCGGAAAAAGTCAAGAGGAGAATAATTTAAGATGCGTGTAAGATGAAATTTGTTCATGTTACATTAAGTGTTCCGCTCAAGAGCAACCTCATAGACAACGAGTGATCTCCCTCCTCTAGGCAAGTCGAGAGAGAAATAGCATAGCAAAATCCCGGTTGTCCCGTCTACAGTTTATCCCATTCCGCATCAGTATTGCTGACGACTCTGTACACACCGCTCTCGCCGGAGGTCATAACATATTCTAAATTGCAGTAAAACTACAGCCGACATCCAGCGCAACCAACACGTAAGTCATTGACATTTTTCTTATTAAATAAGGGGCGTACCATACACTAGGTTATTCTACCAATGAGGCTAAGGTATATTACTAATTCGACTTCTCCCACTGCCCATACTTACTATTACAGATTATATTACATATTGTAGCATTGTGTTTTGAATCTAACCGCACGGACTAGTTGCTACCGCTTGAATTCTGATCGTTACGTAAGGTAATTCGACGCAATTATTTCCATTCTCATAATCATGTATATTTTTGAGTACATAATTATTGTTAGAGATCTGACAGAACCAGAATACTCATGACACAAATGATCCTATTCAGAAGCTTGTATTGCATATGCAGTTTAGTAGCTTAGACATCATTAAATTGCTTTGTTTTCTGACGTCATTTTTTCAGTTCTATTTAACACCTATATTTAATCACGGCCAATTTAAATGACTACTTGCTTAACCAGCCAATTAGCATTAGCAGATACGAATAAGCGTAAAAACAT
>QLNU02009625.1:32207-57063 GCA_006491805.2 Dysdera silvatica
GAACTGCACTTTTACGTGCTGAAGCAAACTCCACCGATATTCGATTTCCAAATTGAATTTCTTCATCATGGATATCTGTACTTGTTCCCGTGTATCTATGTTTAATTACAGGTGACAAATTATCGATAATTTTGAAGCAAAAAATATCTCCTTTGTCTGATGTAGTAGCAAACCTCACTAAATTTGTTGTATTCGAAAACAATGTATCTGATTTGTTTTTGGCAAATTCTTAATACTTTCCCAAAACTTCTCTAATTTTTCAGTTTCGCTTTGGATTTCTGCTTTAGGTACATAGATAAAATTTATGTTATTGATCAAGCACACTGCGTAAAGGACAAAGCATTACCATAGGCGTAGGCAGAAAGTTCATAAGGGGGTTATAGGCTTAATGGGAAGGGTTACAGAGCTACTACTCATATATTCCTATGTTAAATATACAAAATTTCATTGCGATGGGGTTGCAACGCCAGAAAACATCCCGCTAGCTACCCATATGAGCATTACTGACAAACGCTTTTCTAGGCTTCACTTTTTGCTATACACGATTCTTTATCATTCTATTCACTCCATCTATTGCTTTTTTGCCATGAAATATGGTAAAAAAGTACTAGTTTATAGGCAAGTTGTAACCATGAATCCCATGTGTTAAATAATGTAATAAGTTCAATAATGTAAATAATTGCTTAAAATGCTGGGAAGCACCGTCAAATAAGATTTCGACACTTTCCAGTAAAGGAACCTTTTTTTTTCCAAGTCCTTAAACAATTTGCAGTTAAAAGTGTGAACGGCAATATTATAGTACTGCATATAATCTGAAATTAAAGCATATGAATATCTTTTCACGGATGTATATGCTAATGCTGTCGTCATCATCATCATCATCATCATATTCAACCATTATCTATCCACTGCTGGATGAAGGTCTCTCCAAATGCTTTCCACACAAGTCTATCCTGGGCCATTCGTTTCCACGTCACCCCAACCTGTTTTCTTATTTCATCCACCCATCTAGTTTGAGGACGTTTTCTAGGTCTTCGGTGGTCTCTTGGAATCCAGTTCAGAATTTCTGTTGTCCATCGTTGATCAGTTCTTCTTGCAATATGCCCAGCCCATCGCCATTTCAGTCCTTTTACTTTAACAATGATGTCCTCTACTCTAGTTTGCTCTCTCACCCAAGTGTTTCTTTTTCGATCTCTCCTAGTTATTCCAAGCATGCACCTCTCCATGCTCCTTTGCGTTGTCTGTAACTTTCGTATTGCTCCAACTGTTAGACTCCATGTCTCTGATCCATAAGAGAGGACTGGCAATACACACTGGTTGAAGACCTTTCTTTTTAGACACAAAGGCAATTTCCCCTTCAGGATAAAACTGTTTCTTCCAAATGCACTCCAGCCAAGTTTAATACGTCTGTTGAGTTCTTTCATAATGTTGCCATCCATTGAAATCAGCTGGCCAAGGTAAATATATGAATCAGCAATTTCTAGCTCAATGTTGTCAACTTGTATTTTTGTTTCCTCTACAAAATTATTGAACATGATCTTAGTTTTTTGTAGGTTCATCTTGAGTCCAACTTCTTTACTTCTAGTTGAGAGCTCCTGTACCATGTCTTGGAGTTCTGATGGGTTCGTTGAAAAAATAACAATGTCATCAGCAAACCGCAGATGATTTAAATATTCACCATTTATTTTTATTCCCTTGTTATTCCAATTTATCAGCTGAAAAATCATCTGTAAAGCTGAAGCTGCTAATGCTGTATATATATATATATATTTTAAATAACAAACGATAATAAATGGACGATCCCTTGCTTCTGAAGCAAAACTTCAGGAATTGGTGGAACTTAAAAGTGGACATTTGTTTTATTATAGAGGAACGGAAACTGGAAGAACAAGTGGTGTTGGCTTCTTAATCAACAAAAGAATTAAAGACTGTCTTCTGGAAGTTGAAAGTACATCAGATCGAGCAGCGAGGCTCGTTGTTCAACTAACCCAGCGATACCAACTTCAAATAGTACAGGTATATGCACCAACATCAAGCCATACCGACGAAGAGGTTGAAGAATTTTATGAAGAAATCAAAGAGTTACACACCAAAGGGAAACAACATATCAAGCTCATCATGGGGGATTTCAATGCAAGAATTGGACAACAGGAACAAGGAGAGACATCGGTTGGTAAATACGGATATGGGGAAAGGAATGAACGTGGCGATCAACTCATCGAATTTGCAGAAGCTGAAAATCTTAGCATCATGAATTCATTTTTTAAGAAGAAACCGCAAAGAAAATGGACATGGAAACACCCAAATGGGGGAACTAGTGAAATTGACTATATCCTGGCAAACAAGAAATCAATTATTGAAGATTGCAGCGTACTGAACAGATTTAATACTGGAAGTGATCATCGAATGGTGAGATGTAAAATGCACTTAAATACTAAACTAGAAAGGCAGAAGCTCATTAGGAAACAAGTATGTAAGAGGGTGGATTTAAAGAAATTAAAAGAAAATACTGAGGCATTCAAGTTGGAATTAAAAAATCGCTTTTCTGCACTGGAAGGACTTATTGAAGAAATTGATATCTCAGAAGCAAATGAAAACATTGTTAAGACAATAGTTGAAACTGCTGGGGAAATTGGTGGTGTAACCTGTAAAAAGCAGAATAGCAAATTATCTGAGAAGACGAAACAACTCATGAAAAGGCGAAGACTTATGAAGGTGGACAATCAAAATACCAGTTGCAAGATCGAGTATGTAGAACTTTGCAAAACTTTGCGCAAAAACATGAAAGAAGATATAAGAAAATTCAATTGTGAGTTAGTAAGGAAGGCCATTGAAAGCAACAAGAGCCTTAGGGTTGTTAAAGGGAGTTTGTCTATTGGGAAGAAACACATCATTGCATTAAAAGGAGAGGATGGCACTGTAACAAGAAATAGGGAAGAAATACTTAGAAGAGTTGAAGAATTCTACAGAAAGCTGTATGAGGGAAACAGTGGATTAAACGAAGACTCTGAGATAGTCGAAGGAACAGCTCCTAAAATCTTAAAAGAAGAAGTAGCATTTGCAATAAAAAGTATGAAGAAAGGAAGATCCCCTGGCGATGATGGCATTACATTAGATATCTTAAAAGAAGCTGGAGAACATGTAGAAGACATACTTGCAAAATTCTTTACCAAATGTCTTAACAGTGGTAACATACCAAACCAATGGGATTCTGCAACAGTAATTCTTTTGCATAAAAAAGGTGATAAAGAGGATTTAAAAAATTACCGACCAATTAGCTTGTTACCTGCTATTTATAAAATCTTCACAAAAGTTCTAACACATTGCCTGCAGACAAAATTAAAATTAGGTGCAGCTCAACCAAGAGAACAAGCTGGATTTCGAAGTGGATTCAGTACAGTGGACCATATTCAAGTATTAAGAGAATTAATTGAAAGAACACATGAATATGAACTTCCATTGTGTGTTGCATTTATTGACTATGAGAAGGCCTTTGACTCTATTAAAACATCAGCAGTCATCAACTCTTTAAGATCAACAGACATTGAGGATGTGTACATTGACATGGTGAAACGTGTGTATAAAAATGCAAGTGCAAAATTTCGGTTACATAAAGATACCAAAACTATCAAAATTGGTAAAGGTGTGAGGCAGGGAGATACCATTTCTCCAAAACTTTTTACTTCAGCTTTACAGATGATTTTTCAGCAGATAAATTGGAATAACAAGGGAATAAAAATAAATGGTGAATATTTAAATCATTTGCGGTTTGCTGATGACATTGTTATTTTTTCAACGAACCCATCAGAACTCCAAGACATGATATAAGAGCTCTCAACTAGAAGTAGAGAAGTTGGACTCAAGATAAACCTACAACAAACTAAAATCGTGTTCAATAATTTCGCAGAGAAAACAAAAATACAGGTTGAAAACATTGAGCCAAAAATTTCTGATTCATACATTTACCTTGGCCAACTGATTTCAATGGAAGGCAACATTGTAAAAGAACTCAAAAGACATGTTCTTAAAAAGAAAGTTTTTTTATGCTTTATGTAACATTGCTCTAAAAATGGGGAACCTTTCCTTCTAAAACTTAATTATGACATCCTCAAGAGTTCCTTTCTTCACCATTATTTTTTCTGAATTAACATTCGAAACCTATCAGGGTATTAATTCAGATCTATTTTGAATGCTACTTTTCGAATTTTGATAGTGATCTTCACATGAAACACCTTTGCCTAACGTACATTCTTCATTTTCTTTTTCACATACCAAGTTCCCTGCCAATTCCTTTGATCTATTGGGAAAGATAAGCAACATTTTGTTTATGCTACAAACAAGGAACTCAAAATTGGTATGGTTTATGCACACACACAGTTTGGGAGGTGTTTCAGGTAAAAGAGGAAGTTGTAGTCTAAGCAAAGCAAAACATGAGAATCCAATGTCAATGTTTAGATTTTCACTTTTGAAAAGTTGAAATATCTCAGTCCAAACCATGAATAAATGTCGGTTTGGCATTTGATTTTCTTTCCACGTATTCGAGTGACGATCGTATCTTTCTTTCTTGGATTGATTATGAGTAATTATATTGTCAAATTGAAGAAATAAATAATATTTTCAAATACTGTTGGCAATTATTTTTGTATAATTATTGTTACTGATATTAAGAAATTTGATGCACTATTTATAAGTAAAAAAAAATTTCGTTAAATTTTTTCGTCGATTTCTAAGAGGGATATTATTTTAATAAAAGCTATTGGTTTGGATTCAACAACAGGAATTCTACCTATTCGTTTTATTAATGGCTTCTTGTACTGTTGCTACTTGGGATACGAAGAAGCCCAAACTGAAAAATAATTTCTAAAATTGGCAATATGCCAAATTCTTTTTCTTTTTTTTTTTTTTTTACGTTTACCAAATGTCACTTCCCGTATCTGGCAACAATTATTTTTATTTATTTTTATGTATTTGGCAAGAATATGTAATTTTATGAATTGATTAAATTGATTAAAATTTCAGAGAAATATTTTTCGAAGAAATACCAAATTTAAATTTTCATCCGATCTCTGTACACTGAAATGTCCGATGAGTAAAATGTTCCCTATACTCCACTAGGTCAATATACAAAATTCCAGCATTCTGGTGGAAAAAGAACCAAAGATACGAAAGTCCACCATAACTGACTTACAACGCTTTTTGAAGGGAGCAGCAATAGGTACATGCCGTGAAGAGGGAAAATTCATTCTGCTAAATCCCGTTATTTTGGGTCTTCGTATCTCTGGTTCTTTTTTCCACTAGAATGCTGAAATTTTGTATATTGACCTATTGGATTATGGGGAATAGTTTACACATTGGACATTTTTGTGTACAGGGACCGTATGTAAATTTAAATTTAGTAGTTCTTCGAGAAATAATACTCTTCAATTTTAATCGATTTCAAAATATATTTTATCCCACTTTCCAATGTAATACATATGTTTAAGATCGATATTTAAGGCATTAAAGGAGCGGTCAAGGTTTGTGGGACACCCTATATAGTTTCAGTAGTTAAAAGTAACGCTTACAAAATCACTGCATTGCGTTCGATATCCAGTTATCTTGCTAGTTTGTAGTTATATCAAATTGAAGTGGTCTTGTAAAGCTTAAGATATCTGATTTCGCATAAATGGACGTAATGTTCAATTGAGAAAGTATCTCAAATTTATGATGATTTATATAATATAGCAAGCTCTAAAATCCAAGGAATAGTCAGAATTTTTTTTTTCTAATCGGAGGAAACGAAGATAAAATTATAATATTTGATAACACATGCATATTAAAACCTAACCGGTTTAGGAATTCCAAAGCATATTTCTGGAAATATCAGTTTGTTCAATTCTTCATGCGCTTCGTAACGACGTGTGGCTCTAAAAGCAAATGAAAAGGATCAGTTATTTAGGAATTAAAAATGCATTTACTAAATACAACATTCGTCTTACCGATCATTTTATCATAATGCATTGGCATTCGTCATCGTTAAAAATAAATAATATAATTCATTTTACTTCATATGAGTCTAGTTATTTAAAAAGCACCTTAAGTAATCATTTAGTTGAAGATTTAATGACCGAAATAGCCGACCAAATCCTTATCAAATGATAAATTTTATATAAGAAATTTAATTCCTTGTGCGTATAGTAATAAGTTTTACTTCACAACCAATCTTGGTGAACGGGTTTCAAGAAGTTGTTGAATTTCATCAATAGACAGGAAGAACATAAGTTCTTTTCTTGGTAATCTTCCCTCAGCAACCATGACCTCCGCCATCTTCTGGAACGGCTTTCGTATTTTGCTTATGGCCAAAACTGTCATGGACTAGGGGTAAAAAAAATACAGTTACTAAACTTTCATTCAGATGATATTATACGTAAAGGTTTATAAAGCTACGAGTAATAACAGGGCGGCATACAGGTTTTGTGGGGCCCTAGACAAAAATATTCACGTCCCCTTGTAACAAATTACGTTTTCGTAATTGTTCGAGAAAATGTAAAAAAAAAGATAACTTTTTATTATAACTGTATTTTATATTGAATTAATATTTATATATAATAAAAGCCGCATAGGTAATTCTAAAAATTAAAAAAATGTATATTAAACGCGATATAATGAATTTCATATTTATAATGTACAAATAATTAATTTCATGTGAAAATTCTTTTCCCCCAGATTTTTTTCAGTAAAGTGATCAATCATTTCCTCATTATTATTATCTACAGCATCTTTACCTGCAAGCTAATTTAATTTTGATTGACATGAGGAATTTTGTAAATAGTTTTTCACGTATTAAAACAATAATTATGATACTTCTCCAGTTGCATTTTTAAGGTAGCGTTTGGTTTTCAGTGAACCGATACTTTCGAATATATTATATTCGAATATATTAGTAATATTAATTTCAATAATTAATTTATTAATTAAGAAGTATGAACTTCAATATTATTAATAGAAGTCCGATGATATTATGGGCGTGCATTCATTACATTTACAATCGAAATCGCGTGAATCACGTTATTGTCGATCTTTGCCTACTTTTTTTTTAATTTTCCCCTAGGCTGATAGAACCGCACAAAACATATATCTATCCAAATCTCGAAAGTACAGGCATGCGGTTGCAGTATTAGTTATAAAGCTTAACCTTTTATCCATATAATCATGACAAGCATGATTTTAAAACCACAACTTTATTTGGATAAAGGTAACAATAATTAGTGGAAAAAGCCTAAATTTGTAGAAGGAAATTTTGAAATCTTCATCAAAAATAAATATTATATTTTCTTGCACACAACGTTTAAATAAAATTATGATTACCAAAAATGTATTTTAATACCTTTGCGTACTCTCTTTCTTCAAGTCTTCGTCTGCAATGTGGTAGAAGCAAGCGCAGACGACATCTGATAACAAATAATTAATGTCACTACATGAAATTTGAGAGCTAAACATAATTACACATGAGCATTCCCATATTGTGGCAAAAGGTAATTCAGTTTTAAGCCGGGATACCTGTCTATAAAGCCCAATTTAACACGTAAGTTTGCAACGATAGTCTGAAACGAATTGAGCACTTTCGTTGTCGATTTTTTTGCCGTGTCATTCACAAAATTCTGTAATATGCAAATAAATATAGTCGTCAGATGATTATTATTTCTACTCTACAAATAAATAAATAATATAATTTTTCTTTAATTTTTCGCCACATTCAGGATCTTGAAGAACTTACAAATAATCATTAATTGTTCATTATGGGGCAAAACAACATTTGCAAATAAATTTATTATATAGAAATACTAATATTCTGAAAATATTTTACTTTCAACATCTTGATCACATGTTTTGGATTGTCATTCCAAGTCTTCGAATAAACATCGAACTATTGAAAGAAATAATTATATACGCATATAAAGAAATTAATACGACTACACTTATATGCATTTTTATTTTTTATAGTGTTTATATATATTTATAAAATTTTACAAACTGCAGCATGTTAAAATTTCAGGACATTGTATACTTCCTTAAGGCAGCGATGACCGTGTCTCTCAATAAATTCCCTAAATTTCACACCAGCTTCCGAATTGTTGTTAACCAACCAATATAATATATCCTGGAAAAATGAATGAGCACAGGAAATCATTTTGAGCACACATTGTTTTTGAACAGAATTATGCTACATCTCATGATTTATTTTAATATCAAATTCTCTCAGTTATTGGTACGAAAGAACTAATTTTTTTTATTTAGATATAAAAATTTACGTTAGTGTAATATTTAAAGCACAAACCGAATTTCAGCACGGTAATTTTCATTTTTTTATGAATTTTAAAACTTATACGGACTTTTGGTTGACGTTGTACGTAAGTATTTATGAGTGATCAAGAATATTCAGACATCGAAATATTTTAGTAATCAAAAATTGGTAGTATGTGGCTCATTCTGACGTCATGAAATATGCCTGTAAGTTGACTATATTAATATGCTGAGCCTACTCTGTTCTTAAAATTGAAGGAAAGAGCATCCGTGTTGCAAAATCCACGGCCAAACCAGCGAGGAAATTAGCAAAGTACTCGTTAACAGAAATAGTGCAGTGATACTCTTTATGATTATGCTATAATTAATTATTCACAGTTACGAGAGTTTAATGTACGAACAAGTAAAAAATTCAAAGATATAAATACGTTGATTGAGACCGGCCCTCGCCTTGTAAAAACAGCAATATACCATGCCACGTTCACATAAGATTTCAGAAGCATTATGAAGATGTTATTTTTTTTTACCAATATGCGAAGTTAATATCTAAAAGTTTCTTATTTTCATGGTTATAGAGAGCGTATGTATTTTTGTGAGGCTAAAAAGGCACCTAATTTTCTTGTTAAAAATCGAGATACAAATGTTAAAAAGGGAAAAAAACAGCCGATGTACTAAAACTTAAACAGTAATATCAGAGAAATGGTTTTTATTTGTCTTTGATAAGAAATTTTTATGTAAAGAAAATAGATGTGTGATGGTAGTCGTACATCAAACATGGTATTTTTATGAGCAATAGCTCATTTTTAGTTCTTTTAGTTCGACATTAATTTCATTACGTCGTTTCATATTTTATTTCCAAATACAATTTAGGGCAATATTTTATAATTGCCTTTGTAACGTCATGCTACGAACAAGAACTCCATCCAGCCTTGTGTCGGGACAACGAGGTCAAGTGAGGCACGTAACGTATCCAGTTCGAGCACATAATGAATCCATAATCATTTCTGCTCAATCATCTGAATTACCTGCCTGAGGTAAGATTTCCATTTATACTATGAAACAAAGTGCAGGTCAGGCCTGTAGCCAGGACGAAGGGGAAACTGAGGCATGAGGCAAGGCAAAGGGCATATGTGGCACGAGATACCCGGGGATTGCTCTGTATATATATATATATAAAAGTTTTCCTCGCCCATTCTTGGCGGAAACAGGCTTTGGGACGGGCAGAGCGCCATGTTCCCAAGCCTCTTTTTACATCACTTCTTAATGTGCCATGTCTAGAAACTTCCTGACAATGTGACACGTGTTTAGGATTGTGGCTTTTTGTATTTCAATGTAGGTGTTTGGGTCAATGTTGAGTATCTCCAAATTCGTCGCAAGCGTTTTTGGTACTACCTCTAATGCTTTGGGAATAGGTTGTCTGTATGTTATTGGTGTTGGGTACTGCTATGTCGATTAAGTACGTGGTCTTATTCGATTTATCGACGAGGGTTATGTCAGGACGGTTATGTGGGACTGTCTTGTCTGTTATGATTGCTCTATCCCAGTAAAGCTTGTGTGTTTCGTTCTCATGCACGGTCTCTGGCTCATATTTGTAGTACGGGCATTTTTCTGTCAGAAAGCCAGCATTCGCTGCCAATTTCTGGTGGACTATTTTCGCTACTTGATCGTGTCTATGTTTGTAGTCTGACTGCGCAAGGATCTTGCATCCTGCCATCACGTGTTGGATTGTCTCCGATGCCGCATGACAGTGTCTGCATTTGTCGCTTTCTATGTCTTTTCTCTGGATGAATTTCTGATTGTTCCTTGTTGCGATCACTTGGTCTTGGATGGCTAGCATGAATCCTTCTGTCTCTGGCTGGAGAGTGCCTTTGGCCAGCCAAGAATTTGATGCCTTTTTGTCAACGTGTGGTTGTTGCAGGTCATTGTAGTGCCTGCCATGTAATGGTTTTCCGGCCCAAGTTCTTAGTTTCTGTTCGTTGGCTGTTTCCAGGACACGCTCTTCGGTACTACACAGGTTTAGTGGCGTGTAATTTGCATCTGCTTGTATTATGGCTTGGATGAGTGGCGATCGGGGACTCTTCAACTGGAAGTATTGCCTCATGCTCTGGATCTGCTTGTCATGTAAGTCTTTGAGGTCCGCTTGTCCGCGTCCTCCTTCTTCCCGGGGTAGTGTTTGCCGTTCAATTGCCGTTGCAGGGTGTAGTTGTCCGGCTCTTCTCTGGATGGTTCTCATTTTCCGCTGGAGTTGTTCTAGTTCAGTGTTGGACCATTTGATGATCCCGAAGGAGTAGGTGAGCACTGGTACCGCATATGCGTTAATTGCTTGCGTGGTGTTCTTCCCGCTCAGTTTCGTCTTCACAATGCTTCTAAGTCTTTCTTGGAATGCTTGCGTGAGCTGGACCTTGACTTTCTTGTGCTCCTGCTGCCGTTTTTGCATTATCCCTAGGTATTTGTAGGTTTCGCCCTCGTCCAAGGTCTTCAGTAGTCTCCCGTCTTCGAGTTCGATGCCTGGTAAATCTTCTTTGCTATTCTTCTGTATTTTGCACTTATCGAGGCCGAATTCCATTCCTATGTCCTTGGAGAATGTCTCTGTTATACTGATGAGTTGTCGGAGTTGGGTGATTGTTGGCGCGTATAGCTTGATGTCATCTACGTACATGAGGTGGGATACACATATATATATATATATATATAAATAGCGCGATGGTGCAACTTGGGACGCACCCCTGCTGTCTCCGACTTGGCTACAGACCCGCTGAAGGTTCTCCAGGTTCCAACTCTAAGGTGAGCTTTGTTACAGGACCTTGAGCTTACTTCGTTAGCTAATTATTCACAGTATCAAGTATATACTGTTTTGTAATTAAGTTAAACGTGAGTGACTGACGTCTACTTTCAACAATATCTGTACGGAAATGTCTCATCAGTCTGCTGATTGATGTTGCTAATTAACTAACTTATTTAATCTTGATTAACACAACATGTTATGTTAATGGTGGTCATTTAAATTGGCCGTGATTAAATATAGGGTTAAATAGAACTGAAGAAAAAACGCTAATTAAAAGTACAAAGCGATTTAATGATGTCTAAGCTACTAAACCTAAACTACGTATGGGGTATAAGCTTCTGAATAGGTTCAGCAGTCTCATAAGTATTCTGGTTCTGTCGGATCTCTAACAATAATTATGTATTCAAAAATATAAATGATTATTAGAATGAAAATAATTGTGTCTTGTGTTACCTTAGGTAACTATCAGAACTGAAGCGGAAACAACTAGTCCGTACGGGTAGACTCAAACCATAGTGATACAACATGTAATGTAACCTGTAATAGTAAGTATGCGCAGCTGGAGAAGTCGAACAAATAATATATCTTAGCCTTACTCGTAGAATAGCGTAGTGCGTGGTACACCCTTTATTTAATAAGGAAAATGAGGATGATTCACTTGTTTGTTGCGCTGGATGTCGGCTGTGGTTTTACTGCAATTTAGAAGATGGAATGACCTCCGGCGGGCCCGGTGTGTGTACGAAATCATCAGCAATGCTCATGCGAAGTGGGATAAACTGTAGACGGGACAACTGGGATGCTGCTACGCCACTTCTTGTCGTTTGTCGAGCCGAGAGAGTTCACTCGTTGTCGGTGCAAATTCAGAACTGCACATACTACAGCTATGGTGTTACTGCGCCACCTCTTAGTGCATTCGTAGTAGTAAGAGAGTTCAATCACATTACTTGCGTGGAGTTTCGGGCTTTGATGATTATTGTCGTAGGCCGGAATTTCTAGGCTTCGATGAGTTTACTCTGCTCCAATGCGGTGGCCTATCTTCAAACTCGGCCGTGAATCGAGCGAGGAATCGATGCTTACAAATTATATTCAAACAAGGCCTGTGCTCTGAGTTCAGGTAGGAACTTGTAAGGTTTCGGACCTGCGACTTTAATTGCCCGGAAGGCGGCAAAAAGTGTTAAGTCTCGCAGGCAAGTGAGACGTCCCTTTCCTTCCGATGCTGAGGCTCCTCTCCATTTTTTGCCATCCTTCATCTCTCGCTATCTCCAACACAACCTGCACGTCAAACAAAGACAATTCTCCAATCAAATTAAAGTTTCTTTCCCCTAGCCGGTATCTGGACTATTGCGTAAGAGGATACTGTCCTTGGCCGCCCTTCGATAGGCAACCTCTCACCGGGGTGACCTGCGGTTTTTTGTTAACTCCTCCACTGGGCTTTACGACTTGGGCAAAAACACCCCCATCAAATTGACATTTTAATGCTTTTCCTTTGTGCAGTTTTGTTACGAATTGGCGCCAGAAGCCATAAAACCGTGTCTGGACTTTTTCTTTGTGTGCCCGTACTTACATTTCAGAAATGCACAGATACTCTTGAAAATAACTTATATTTTGCATTAAACGATTTTATAATAAACATAAAACTATATGCGTATGCACTACGAATATGGCGAAGAGAACACCATACAACTCCACATTAAGAGAAAAATATTTTTCGAAGTCGTCTACATCCTATTGGCTCCTAGGCGGACGGGAATCTTCTCCAACGCCAAATTTGCTTCATTTGGCGAGGGTTCGTCGAGCGACGGACAGATTAAATTATGAACGTTAAGGTGTTCGTTATTTTGTGCAACAATTTCTTTAGGGGATAGAAAGCGTTCTAATTTATTATTTTCTGTTCACGCGCTCGCGCGCCATGACCCTGGCTGTTTTTCTTTTCAGTTAACGCAGTTTTTGGTTCAGTAGTTCTCAGCTAAGTTGAATAAAGAGTGTGTTTAGGTTTTCCTCTGTTGTTCTAATTAACGTACGTAACACCCATTTCTTCCAGCCTTTTGATTACAGTTTTACTAATTATGATAATTCAATAAGTTTTGGCTAACATTTTAAGTGTCATGAAATATAACCTTTGGGTCCACTGAATTGACCCTTACGTTCCCCCTTTGAATGGGGGGTGTGAATCCCCGGGAAAGGAAAGTTACTTGAAAAAGCGGCTATCTCTGGCTAAAAGGAGTGCCAGGTGATCAATGGCGGTTAACAATGAATGTAAAATATTAACTCTCATAAATGGTGGCTTAACTAGCTTAATTAGTGTTGCGGGATTGTAAATAATTGCTAGGTAAGTGGGTAAAAATACATATATTACATATATACATGTATTGATGACTAAGATGAACACGATACACAATATTAATAAGTGCAAATATGGGTGCAGTTCATATCTGAAGAAGGAGCTTAACTTTGTTGAAGACTATTACATAACTCTACAGCATTCACCTTTTCCTAACTACGTACTGAGATTAACTTTCTACGGAACACTTCGAAAATTCATTTCCTAATCAAACTATATTAACTACCCAAGTACAGTACAATACACTATGAAAATCGAATATATAATCATGCAATCTTTCATCGACATACAATATCAAACTAGAATTATGAAAAATACAATTAGCACTTATAATGCTTGTAACCTAATTTCTACCTTCTAATTGTTATGGGAAAATTTTCCGAAATATTAAAGAGGCATGATAGAAATTGATATTCTTTTCTTACTGGGCTCTAGTGCCATCAGTTCGGCAGGGATGCATCGTAGAGAATGAAAAAGAAAACAGTAGCGTTAAGCTACATGGCATACTATGCTGATATCTCACCTCAGATTGACTGCTCTTGAGCGGAACACTTAACGTAACAGGAACAAATTCCATCTTAGACTCGTCTTTAATTATTCTCCTCTTAACTTGTTCTGCTCTGATAATCATCTTACATTATTTTCGTCTTATTCTATTTTTGATACTTATCGGACTCACTTCTTATCCTGATCTTTACTGAAACTGATTAAACTTTTTACATCTTTCGAAGTTCTAAGATGGCGTCTGAACATCTGACTGGTTGTTGGTTTAGACCACGAGGAACGTATTCGTGTGTTGTGGTTTTGGTGAGCCTGGAGGTCCAGATTTCACCTTTCGGTGGTCGCTTCCAAAGAATGGCAATAATTTCTGCGGACATTTACGAGTTTCTTTGTCTATTGATGTAGGGCGATTTTAAAAGTATCTTTGTCAGTACGGGTCTTTGAAAATTCCAATTAGCAAGAACTTTAATTGTTCTGGCGTGGTGACCAAAACCAGGGCCGTCTTTCTCCGTCCATTATTTACTTACGCCATAAAATTCTGGTGTATTGTACAAAGTTTAAAGTTATACAAAGAATGAGAGCTATTGCAAGAAGGATAAAGGATATTATGCATGAGAACTTCTTCTTGGTTACGTAGTATTGTAAGGGACAGAGTGATGTCTTTTACGCCTTAGCGTAAAATTTAGGGGCAAATATACAAACTAAAACAAAACTTTGTTACGAGACAATGTTTCTGGATATGACAGAAACACATATAAATAATACAGTTTTATTAATATTACCTCATCCGACATCTTTCTAAACTTTTCTAAACCAATTTCTTCACGAATTATAGTACCAAGGTCCTGTTTGAAAGCAATTAAAAAACACACGTTAGTTACTCAAAATTAAGGGTTTAGTATAATATACGATAAATTAAATAATTTATCATATATTATTAATTATAATATAATTATTATAATATAATTATAATATGTATTAATATTATTATTTAATAATTAAATATTTAATATAATATCTGATAAATTAAGGAGAATTTAAAATCAATCAATTTTAAATTCTAGTCTTATGAAGTATGCCATTATATTTAAATCGCTCACATATGTTACATTATGTTCCAATTATGATGTTGCAATTTTTAAGCTTGTTCAAAGCTTGCTATCGAATAAAATTATTAGAAAAGGATATATGCGCGTTGCCTGGTCAAAAAGTATGAGGAATAACTTTAATTTTCATTATGTAACAATATACTGTCTTATATAAAGTGACTTTGGAAAGCCTTACACATGTTGATACTGTAATGATGCTCGTGATTACTTCCATTTTCTGAGAAGTATTCTCCAACTTCCATTCTAAGCTGCAGGGTTCATTTAGATTATGCCGAAACTGGGTAATTCTGTACAATATTTAATTTGTTACAGAATTCCATACAGAATCTTAGAGATTTAGGCAAAAAGTTTTAATACGAGTTAAACAAGGAACGTGACGTGTGCAAACGCATAAGACATTCGAAAGTACATAATGCGTGCATGGTCGGGGAAGTGTCAAAACCAACGAGTGTTCAGGGAAGTGTAGCAATTAGCATAAATAAACTGAACTTCAGAAAAGTGCGGATTGAAGCCTAGTTTTACCCTGAATGGACAAGACTAGACCGATTTGTTGACATGAAGTGCTACATCGAAGTTCTGAGATGCTTGGGAGACGCAAGAAATCTTAGTTACATAAATGTCGTGATTGGCTGTTTAACCAGCGGCTGAATCGATTTTTCATTCTTCTGCAGAAATTTCTCGTCAAGCATCAACTCACACTTTTGATAGTCTCTATCCTCGCAAATGACTCCATCTATAATTTTTCCTATTCCTAGAGTTTGCATAGACACTGGTAAACACTACAGCCAGGACTTGAAGTGCGTGAGAATTGCGACGCAACATCAGAATACAATAAAGAAAAAGAACTTTCAAGATCATTTCTAGCGTGATCAGGAATAATTAATGTAGTAAATGCCGTCGAAAGCGCAAAAGTTCGATGGAGAATAAATTTTGTTACTGTAGTAGATCTTAGTATATTTTTTATTTATTAGGGACTTGTCCCTACAATTTATGAACACAATGTTGCTTATAATTATAACGATGTTATGCATCTTACTTGAAGTGAATATGGAACAGTTGCACTTTCAAGAGTACTGCATGTAGATTGTAGATAAGCAAAATCAGAAAACACATCATTATCCCAATCTGTAAGGTAATAACTTATGTTATGGAAGAGTAGTTTCTTATTTTGAACAATTTAGCATTGTCAGTTTCTAAAAGTATAGCCTATTCTTTTATCAATTCTATAAATTGTATGACAATTGTTAATGCACAAATTGTAAAATATACAGGGTGCGCACAAAAGGGCTTCCTTGGTTTCAAATAGCTATAAATAAAAAGTTCTTGGAATATTTTAAAAAAGTTTGTGGCAAGAAATTTATAAAAATAAAACAGTTTTGTCTGTGTTACAAAAACTCGAAGTGTGTCCATACCGTAACTAGGCAAACGTCAATGATATAATCCAGCTCGTTCTACACTCTCGACAGAAAATCTGGCGTTATCGAATTTACAGCTGTGGTGATATCTTCCTGCTGATCACCCAGGCTTGTAAGTAGTGCAGGTAGGTACACTCTGACCTTTACTTACCCGCTAGCTGTGCGCGTAGACTTTTTTGGACTATGCAAAAAGGCTTCCTTTACGAGATAAACAACATCCTCAGAGACGGACGAATATCCCTTTCTCTGATCACAGATGCACCCCTTCTCTTTAAGGTTTATGCACCATTTCAAAATCGACATATTAGTAGGCGGGTGTACTTTAAATTTGCGTTTAAATACACGTTAAACAGTCACAACAATTTATGTTTTGGCAAATTCCAGAACGCACCAGCTGCACTGTCGTGGGGTGAATGCCATCTTGAAAAACACAGCTTTGTAGGTGTTATAGAAATGTAAAACGTTTTTTAGAAACAAAAGAAAACATTTAGCTTTTGTGTATCTGTTGCCACTAAAATTTTTATAATATTAAAATATCTTTTTATTTTGTAACTATTTGAATTCAATGATCCTTTTTTTAGGCACCCTGTATTTTCTTGTAAAATTTAGGCCGGCTTACCTCCTTTGGCTCTGGCAAGAAGTTTTAAAATGGACCAGTTCCATATTGATGATGATAGTGTGCAATTTATAAGACACGAAAATCCCTATGACCACAAATAGACATAGAAACAAAAGATTTTGTTGAAATGTTGCAAAATTTGAAAAAAATACATATAAGAATTAAACGCATGTTGAGTATAAGTTTATTTACAAACACCAATCTTTTTAGTTCTTTGAATAATTCACTAGTCGCCCATTCCATTTTACAGTGAAAGGTTGAAATCCTCACATTTTGAATTTTAACAATAAAGATGCATATAATTACCTCGCTTACTATTTCATAACCTTTAGTAATTTGATTCAATATATCCAAAGTAGACATTCCTTCGTAGGGAATCTCAGATTGCCTTATGGCCTTAGATTGGAGCCGAATTCTTACGCCTGTCAAAAAGCGTAACTGAAACACAAAACATGAAAAAATTTCATAAATATATTGTACTAAAATATAAAAAAGATTACTAATTATAAACGTGCTATGACTTCTCTATTTATAATAAGCAGCAGATCAATGCGACACAGCATAAATTGTCTTCCTTTGGCAATTGTGTTAACGCTGAGAAGGGTAATAGTATCTTACAAAATCTTTGTATGCGAAAAAGGGGAGAGTCGTCAGTTAGGGACTCTAATGGAGGGAGCTCAGTTCCGCTCTAGGCCAAGACGAACTCTCTGCCTCCCGCACACTGAAAACTATATTTTAGCCCAAGCTTATTTATCGGAAATGACTACCTATAAAACTGCTTCATGAGAAAATTACAAAAAAAGCATACCACAGTAGCTTTCTGTGTTGATCCTTTGCCACTTACGTTAACGCTGAGAAGAGTAATAATATCTTACAAAAACTTTATATACGAAAAAGGGGAGCGTCGTTCCCTGCCTTTGTGGCCTAGCGGTTACGGCACTGCAGAGCTAGCGGAGAAACCCTAGGTTGTCTCTAGGCCAGTGCGATGTTGTTGTTTTTCTCGAATGCATATAAAGCCCTAGTTTCACGTCAAATGTGGTTGTCGGAAATTATCGTCATTAAAAATTTCCCTCGAAAATTAGCAAAAAGACATACACCCGGTGATTTTGTGTGTTGGCCATTTGGAAATTGTGTTAAACCAAAAATGGTAATAATATCTTACAAAACCAAAAATTTGAGAATTTTTTACAGAACAATTCGAGCGCTTATGTAGTTCCGTTTATTTTTGCTAACATCACTGAAAGAACATTTTCATAATAGTGATGTAGTTTGCGTGTGTTCAAAAATTACTTTCGCTTTTCTAACTTTAAATTTATTATTAAACAAATCGAATTTGTAACCCTTCTGTTCTATATATTTATATTCCTAGTATAGCATATATAGGGTTTTCCTATTTTCCTGAAAAATATATAAATATATTGTAAAGTTAAAAGTTTCTATTCAACATAATTCTATTGAAAACACAGTCAGTCTCTGCGGTCATTATCATATTCCTTTGACAATGGCTAGCATCTAAGTGATTCATAATTTTTTATGTAATCAACTTAGAGTGACTTTATTATATAATCTGTCTGCTCAATTTGTCATATTACGAATTTTAGTGATTTCTACGTAGCCCCTATTACGTTTAATTATGAATTTCCTTACAAATTGATGATTGTAAAAATTGCAACACCATGAAAAAGTCACGAGATTGAGCTGAAACTTTCAGGAAATGCAAATTCGGGTATGCTATTCAAATGATTAGAATTTCAGAGTCATCGCGTGTGCGTGGGCTGAACAGCGCCCTCTGAACTGCTGATGGATTCGTATAAATAGAGGGCTGTAGCGGGGCGTGTATGGTTATCTGCTAGTGGTAAACGTTACATGAAACGCCACTATGCCTCTACGACGAAAGAGGGCGACATTTCAGCAAGTTACGGAGTTTGAATGGGGAGGAATGTTCGGCCTTCGTGAAGGAGGGTTTTCTTACCGTACAATAGCATCTCGTGTACAGTAACAGCAGCACAGTGATGCGAGTGTGGAAGCAGTGGGTTCAAGAGAACCAGACAACTTGGAAATCAGGGAGTGGACGCCGAAAGGTGACGTCAGCACGGGATGATAGACACCTGGTCCGCATGGTGGTGACGGACCGTTTTGCTTCATCTGGACAGTTGGCAGAACGTTGTTGCACTGCTACAGGTGTATCATTGTGTGCTTCATCAATTACCAGGCATCAGCTGTACCGTGGAGCACGTGCAAAAGTTCCTTTATACAGGAACCTTCTGACACAAAGCCTGCGGCTACAATAGGCTCATGGACATAGAGACTGGCGTGCTGATTGGCAACAAGTGGTGTTTTCTGATGAATCCCGCTTTAATTTGGGGTACAGTGATGGCCGCATCCGTGTTAGACGCTATACCAGTGAACGCCACCTTCCGGAGTGCGTTATCTAACGTCATAGTGGACGAACCCCCAGCGTTATAGTCTGGGGTTCGATTGCGTATCATCGACGATCTCAGCTGCTACGAATTGTGGGTAATCTTAACAGCAACCGGTACATCAATGAAGTTCTGGAGCCCGAAGTTGTTCCCTTCCTTCAAGGCATTCCCGGAGCTGTATTTCAACAGGACAATGCCCGCCCACATATTGCCAGGAATGTTCAAGACTTCTTTTCATCACAACAGATACAGCTTCTTCCTTGGCCTGCCTATTCGCCGGATATGTCGCCGATTGAACATGTGTGGGATTTCGTTGGTCGGCGTCTCGCTCGTGATCCTCGTCCCATAGCTACTACAGATGAACTTTGGGGTTGCATACAAGCAATCTGGAATGCTCTTCCTCAGGCACACATTCAACATCTGTTTGATTCCATGCCACGTCGTATAGCATCACTTATTGCAGCGCGTGGTGGCTTCACCAAATACTGATTTTCGACATGCAATATTATTTTTTTGCTTTGTAATTTTAATCGTTTATTTGTATCGATACAGGTCGTTTGTACATTAAATTTCATTCAATTCGGACGAGTCCTTCATGGTGTTGCAATTTTTACAAACATGTGTATAGATTCTGTACGTTATTAAAAAATATTAAATATTTTGAATTTTATAAATATATGAGCACTCAGAATTTTATTTTGTATAGTAATAATATGTAAGGACATAATTGAAAAAATGTCCTATATACAAAATCGTATAATTAATTTTGTGTTTCCCTGCAAGAAAATTGAAGTCGGGATATTAAAATTTATAGTTCTGAAGTTTTTAGAAATTTAGGAAGATATACCAAGGATGTTTGAACTATGATTTTTT
The DNA here is from genome assembly GCA_006491805.2 of Dysdera silvatica. NCBI lineage: Eukaryota > Metazoa > Arthropoda > Arachnida > Araneae > Dysderidae > Dysdera > Dysdera silvatica. The sequence continues at coordinate 52,554 of QLNU02009625.1, forward strand.
TGTACATCAAGAACCATATTCTATAAAAATACACAAAAAGTGCGCTTACATAAAAGTTATAAAATACGGCCAATATTTTCTTAGAAAAAGGCGTAGGTGGTAAATGGCGGTTTTCCACTTCCTCGCGAATTTCTGTTTCGTCTATAAATCTCCCAAATATTGAAATTATTAAGGACTTTGTACTTTCCTCGTAATCTTTCTCAAATCTGAAAAATCCCTATATGAAAAAATTAGAAATTACGAACAATAATGTTCGAGCCTGTTGCAAAAAAAAAGATACACATTAAAATGTTAATCAAATGGAATAGGTGGATAAAATATGAACATATATTTTCATCACCAAAATATTTTTCTTTACAAAACTCAAATTTTCAAATGTTTTCCAATTAAATTACAATATATTCGTAATATAATTCTTAGCATTATATTTTAAGATACATTCTTCAAAAGCTGTGTTCATTATGAGAGTATATGGTTGAATTTTAAACTTGTGGAGATTTTTTTAATTTTGATACAATTTTTATTCAAAATAAGACAAATCAAAGTAAGAACAAACTGATTCTCATAATTATAAGAATAGTAACGATTTACATATCATAACATTAACCGATCAAAAGGGCATTTATATTGTTTATATGATTTTAATTTTGAAAAGTGTGAAACAAAATATATTTTCACATTTCCTGTTCCACAAAATTACATAAAGTAGAAAAAATATATGCCCTTTTTGTGAATAATTATAAGGATAATTTTTTCTTTAAAACGTTCAGTAATTTAAACATTAAAACTTGTTGAATCTATATGGAATTTTGCTTTTTTTGTGGCACTTTTCGCTAATAATTTGAGGCAAGTTTATATCATACAGCATAGACACTTCTCTCAAGTTCTGTAAGGAAAGAAAATTGTTACCCATTTACATAAACTTTTTTAAAAGTTTAATAAAAGAGAAATCTCCAAATATTTCTTCATGGCGTTGAAGTCTGAGGAATTAGTTTGCTAGGTCAAAACTTTTGTTTTGAAACCAATATTTCGCAGTTTTAGGAGTATGATTAGATGTCCCATCTCGTTGAAATAGGATGTTTTCTCCTCATAACATCATGAATGTGCCATAATTTAACAAACAGTTATTTTGACACTGGCGTAAGGTTTAAAAACACGACGTTTCGGGAGCCAACTGCTCCCTTTGTCAAGTGAAGCAGAATGCCCTCACTTGACATTCTGCCTTCACTTGACAAAGGGAGCAGTTGGCTCCCGAAACGTCGTGTTTTTAAACCTTACGCCAGTGTCGAAATAACTGTTTGTTATCAAAAGGAATACCAACACATTCCCCATGCCGCAGCGACACCGGTATCAGTGTAGAAACAGCTTTCCGTTTCAAGGGTTTTGGAAAGGCACGGTCGATGATAGAGGGATTGTAGCACTCTGTTAACTGAAATGTTCTTAATGAGCGACAAATCACAGTTCAGGCTGTCAATCGACGACGAAAGTTTGAGGTCTCTAGCCGTAAGCCAATAAAAAGCACTAACTTTCTGGGAGCGTAGGTGGGCGGAGGTTACGTGAGGTGGTAGACAAATGGAATTAGGTTTTCCGAAAATCCTGGTTCGGAAATCCGTTTCCGACTTCAGAAACGCCAATGTGGAGTTGTGTTCCTCTTTTACTGTAAACTAAATATGGGGGTCTATGGGATTAAGTATACTAAGTAAATGGGATGTATTGGCATATGGATCTGACATAATAGCAAAAATGTTATAAACATAGCGGAACCAACACTTGAAAGCAAGCCGGTGGTTGATAATTTCGTCCACGTAATGCAGATAAATTACACGCAGTATCGGGGACAAAGGGTTACCCATCGCCAGGCCATAAACTTGCTTGAACAAACTGTTATGGAAAGGGAAAACTGTATGTCTGATACGAAGTTCAGTGAGGAGGAGAAATTCACGAATTTCAAATGCCGAATAATGACACTCTGCCAAACGTTTGGTTCGTCATCCACCTAAGTAAATAATTGTAACTGTGATGGTCGTGTTTAATTGGTTTAAAATATTTGAATAGTGAAGATTTTGTTATTTAATGAATATTGTGTTGCCAGTTGTGGATGAATAATTAATGTGAAAATTTTATGAGGGCCCCTCAAAACTTCATTGATGCAGTGAATACACGTTTAGTCATTGACTATGGTCATGTATTTAATGGAAATGTCTAATAAACTTTTCACATTATTCATCCGTAAGTGGCAATACAGTAGTTGTCCAATAAAAGTATCTTCAATTTTCTAATATTTCTTTTTTGTATTAATGGCCAAAAAGTACGAAAGCCTTTGAAAGCGCACGTGGAAACTAATTTTTCAGCTTGACTTTACGCTTATAACATTGATTTCTACTAGTAAATCTCATCTACGTATGCTAACTTACAATAAACAGTGCTATTGTTTCATAATAATCTTTAGTTATGTAAAATTAATTCGTCTTCCTTACTTTCACATCTATTAAAGCAAAATCACCATCATTTGGTAGAAAGAAATGGCCAGGTACAAAAGTTTGTGATTTATTATGTCAATACCATTATCTGAAGATTAGAGTCTTCATCAGTTTAGTACTAACGTGATAATACAGTTCTGGCCAGAGCAAGCATCATTGTAAAGTATTACATCCTATTTCATTGCAACAGTTGGAACAGAGACATCTCACTGTTCGTTACAGTGGAAAATAACTGGTTAATAGTTGGTACCGAATGTGTCAGTCGTGTTCGTTTTGCTTAAGGTAACCGACCTCGTTCAGAAGGATTTTTTTAAATAAATATTATATTTCGTAGTTTATTGCATTTTCTAATGAATTGTAGTGTAACTAAGATGCATTCATCGATAAAATGTACAAAATTAACTTACTTTGAAAAAATATGCAACAAAAAAAAGGAAATTTTAGACTGAAAGCAGCAAATATGGTAAACATCATAATTAATATAATTTCATGATAGGAAACTAGTTTTCATTTCATTTTATATATGCAATCAATATGCATGCCGTGAACTAAGATAATCAAAAAATTTCGAACCATTGGTAAGATATTATAAAATACGTTAGTCGACCGATTGAAATTAAGAAAAATAAGACATAATCTCCAAGACAAAATGACATGACTAGAGTTCCATGATTTTTTTAAACTTGTAGCCTATTCTATGCATAAAACTATAGAAAATTTTGTTAAACAGTTTCACATGATTCTATGAAGAAATTTTCAGTTATGTTTGGCATAACGCAAATTTTTAAAAATACAATTCTTCAAAAATCGTATTTAATGTTTCCAACTTAAGTTTTTTCCGGTTATCCAGTTATTGCTAAAACTCTCATATCAACACTTCTGATTAACATATCGAGAAAAACTAGCGGCTTCTGATAATTAGGGATGTGAATATTGGAAAAGTAACATAAAATAAAAATGCAAATTTTGGTCGAAGTCGGTCATTTGAATGAGCCTGGTTAACTTAGTTACGTTGTTTGCATAAGAGTTCACTGCGATGTGCGGCTGTGCTGATATCAGTGGCAATATAAAATATCAGGAATGTTTTCTGATATTGCTGCTGTTATTCACATTATTTTACTTACGTTGTGACTTACGTTGCTATCCAATAGCCGGCGTTAGGCAGAGAACACGACTGTTATGACTCAAGCGTCCTCCCTGAATGCCGATGGGAGAAGTTACGGCTGAGATTGATGCATTCCAATCTTCGTAATATGCAACATTATTGAGCATGTGTTCCCTAACATGTGCTGGAGGACGTCCGTTGCTGAACTCACAGAATACGGAATAACTCGGTGTATGTTTTCTCTGGGGTGCAGGCTCTATAATTACGTTCATGTCAGATATTACCGAGCGCTTAAAGGTTCTAATCGTTTGAAGGTTATGGTGCGACTTCTGACCCACTGGTTGCAATTCTATACGTCGTAAGTATTATCTGGTTTTGGACACCTTGCATTTGTTTGAAATGCGTCGGCATTTCACTTCATGAAGTGATGTTGACTTTTCGAATCATGTCATCTTTTTGATAACATTGTAATTATGACTTATTCCTTGTTTAGTTTTAAATTAAATTTGTTATTGTTAAAGTTTAATTTGTCTTGTATCTACTTTACGTATCACAGGACAAATACTCAAAACAAACCCTGAAAACGTAACTTTCTTCTTAAATCATAGAATGCTGGCCTAATGTGACAACTAAACAACATTTGTGTATAGGCGATGCTACACGGTTCTTATATTCTTTGTGAAGTTTGACTCTATTTCTCGATATCCCCTTTCATTTTAATTTTTTTCCATTCTTAAGTTCTGAGTCTCAGTTATTTTATCATCCATTTTTGAACTACACATTGAAATAGGCATTGATTTTTTAAAGTCTCCCCATCTCCAGATGGTATCAAAATTAACTTTTCGAACCTCATAATGAATTTAAAAATTCGCTAAAGCACAGAAAAATTCTTACGTGCCAAACCCTTACACCTATTACCTAAACA
>QLNU02009653.1:0-17478 GCA_006491805.2 Dysdera silvatica
ATTTTTTTATAAGCATAATCATGGTTTGTAAAATTTTACCAATTTGCGCTCCACTCGAAAGCATATCTCCCGTTTTTGTCTCAATTTGAAATTATGAACATTTTCGTGAAGCAGCCCCATCCCCCACCCCACTCCCCCCCCAAAAAATAAAAATTGTGAATAAAAATTTCGCTGTCATATAAAATAAATTCACAAAAACATAGCTATTTTATCTTATAATGTATATAAGGTAATTATAACCCTCACCCCTTATGCGATGTTCTGTGGCAGTTCGGGAGCTGGATCAATGAAATTGTATTTGTTAGTTTTAGAATAAAATTAATTGTGAACACCCTCTGTTTTCTGAAAATTCTAATTTAATTTTTTTGGGGAGGGTTGACATATAGTGTGGACATATAAAGTGATACCAGATTTTAAAATGTAAATTTTTTAATAAATATTTCAATCTTGCCAATGCCTAAAAAATATTATTAAATGTTGAGAAAATGATTAGCAATGGGTTGAAAAGGAAAAAAAAAATTCAGATATAGAAAGTGCACAAATTGTTTTGAAAGACTCAAATTTGAAAGACACAAATTGTTTTGAAAGTAGAAAATGTCTACAATTCTTATTCATATTGAGAAGAACAAATGTGAACAACACTAGTTATCATCTAGAAAAAATAAATTTTCTTCCTAGTGTGTAAGCCAACCTGCCTAACTTACTCCAAAGTAATACTTTGAAGCTTATTTCTTCGTAGTTATTAGTAATTATGACATGTAAATGTAATAGATGGTAATATTTTGAAATACTAAATGTGTAGTGACATATTGAAACATTGAATGTGTCATAGTATTACGAAACATTAAATGTGTGGTAATATTTTGAAACATTAAATGTGTGATAAAATTTGAAATGTTTTATTTTAATGCTTAAAAAAAGATGTTTTTTGGTACAAGTGTAAATTGACTGCTCCGAAACAGTTTCGGTTTCTTAGGTCACTGATTATAGAGCTTTGTGGGATATCCCTCTGCATCTGTTTATTGAAAACACTTAACATTTCACTGTGTTCTATGCGGAGCATCCTTAGAAGCAAAAGACGACCAAGTTTCCCTCTGCAAAATGCAAGACTTTCGCTTGGTTGCTTGACAGAAAATGAATGATTAAAAATATGAGATATACTTTATTAAAACATCAAATTCTTTTCATAACACCTTGTTTATTGCAAAAACTGGTGCATTGTGGGCACGCTTATACATTGAAGCGTTCACTATTAATAACTGTCCTTATACTTTTAATAGAGAAGATTCTGTTAATGTTCCATCAGTTTTGTGAATTTTTAGGCAGGAATTCCAAAAAGTTGGGCCTCGTTCAACCAGTTTAAACTCGCCATCCTCTGGGTCAATGAGCAATGACCTTCATCCAATGACCAATTAGAGCACATAATCCAGAAATCATTCAATCAGGGGTAGCTAGAGCAAAGGGTACTATAAAATGTGTCTCATATTTTTAACCATTCCTTTTCTGCCAAGCAACTAAGAGAAAGCCTTGGCATTTTGCAGAGGGGAAACTTGGTCGGTTGTTTCTTCTGAGGATTCTACATAGAATGTAGTGAAATGTTAAGTGTTTTTAATAAACAGACGTGGCAAAATATCCTGCGAAGTTCTATAATGTATATAAAAGGTATTTCGCCTTATTTTCTGAAAAGAGTCAGTAATGCTTCCCACACACCCCTTCCTCCCCCCCACCTGTGCAGTGCAGCTCATACAAGGGATGCAAGAAAAAAGGTAGCTTTTGTTGGCAGTGTTCCAAGTTAAAAAGGAACATGATTAAACACTAATTTCAATATTATGCTTATAATGTCTCGCATTTTTAATTATGTATATCGCAACCAAAAATGTAAGGTCCTTGAAACAAATTATTTGGTTCTTGAAAAGTCCTTGAATTTGATCAGAACAAAAGAGTGGGAACCATGTCAATATATCCATAACGACTTTAAAAACACTGTTTTTAGCCCAAGGTAAAAATAATACACACACATGTTAATATAACAATACACATGGTTAAAAAAAAGTGCAAATTCAAATCAAAAAACTATTAAATAATATGAGAAGAAACAAATTTAATGTTCTTGGACAAGGACTGTCTGTTGGTTTAAAAGGGTACAATGAATTCATTTAAAATTGATGGGCATTCTGTTCGTTTCTTTCAGTTTCACAAAATGGTATCCTATTGGAAATGACTTTTACTCAAATATAAATGGAATTAATATAAATATGACATATTATATTTAGAATAAACTGGATTATTTTCGTTATTGATAGTGTGAATCATAATACTGAATGGGTCTTTGTGTAGTGGTAACATGTTTTCGTAGCATGTCATCCTAGGTTCATCTCCCAACTGTGGAAAAAAAAAAAAGTGCTTACCAACTAATTGCTGACTGTAGTCTGGGAGTTGGTTCCCTAGGCCATGGAAGGTTTGAATTCCTCAGAAAATTAAGTCCCGGCTCAGCATGACCTTCTTTGTTCATGTGCTATGAAACCGGTACCAGGCCCTGGCATCAATTACACCAAGCTGTGAGAGATTCTCTTTGAATTTGACATTTTGGTTTTCTAAGCATTTTTTATGAATGAAGTTTTTATTGTGGAAATATTCTGTGGAGAATAATCGTCATGAATCACATCAAAAAGCTCAGATCCAGAATGCCTAAATACATTTGTTCAGCAACTGTCAGTGGCCCATGTATTTTTAATTATATAAGTATTTATGAATGATTGAAATGTTTCAGGTATCAAAATATTTTAACATTTGAGTAAGGGTGTACTGCTCATTATGAACAGTCGTAAAAGTGCCTTCAAGCCAATTACCTAAAATAATGCGTGGTGCATCCTGTGTCCTTGAAACTGAACAAAATATCACCTGTGTTGCAAATGCCAGTGATTAATCCGTAAGGAAAGTGCATTAGCAAAGTTTATGTTAATAGAAGGAATGTACTGAAGCTCTTTATAATTATGCGGGGTAGCTGCAGAACCTGGACATCGGGGAATTTTATCTTTCTGGAAAAATCCAGGAAGACGGCCAAATTACTCCAAACTCAGAGAAATTTCAGCTCTTGTGTTTTCTGTAATTTCTTCATGACATATCATTGTCATTCTGATTTCCTAAGTTCAAGATATTGCTCCCACATGTTATAGTGAAGCTCCCCCACTTCTTACTTTCATTGCATTCTAAATGTCAAGAAACTGCTAACTGAACTTGTGAGTTTATATATATGCTCACATGTTTATAATTAAAGACTGGTTCTTTCTGGCTGTGCCTGAAAAATATTAAACGATCTTAACTATGAGTTAGCTAAAGGCATAATCCTATCAACATTTGCAAAAGACTAGCTGATGCCACTGTGTATGTGTGTAGATGATTAAAATTCTGTTCCAAATAAGTTCTTACAGTTTCTTTAACCACATGAAACGAGGCCTAGCACTAAAAGTGAGTGAACCAAGCGTTTGCCCCTGAGTGGCATATTTTTAAGGGTGCAAAGTGAGTTTATTACAAAAAATGTCATTTTGGGGTGGCAAAACGTATGTTCACTGTAAGTGGTATAATATCTAGCACCCGTCCTACTTATGCCCCTTTGTAGAGACACAGTGACATCACCCAACTCTAAGCCAAGAGGTCACAGCACAGGTTTGAGTCCTTTTCACTCAGAAACTCAGAAGCCAGTGTTGCCCGTTTTTTGAAATTTCATCCTTCTGACAAGATGTAAATTGCCTAAAATAGAACATATTTTTCTGCACCTGATGCATATTTTTACACATTTTTAAGATGGATATGTCATTTTTAAATCAGTTTTTGAAAATCATGCAAAAAAAATTACATTTTTTACCATTCTGTGATGAATCAAACTTAATTTCATCAACTTATTTAGCACTGCAATTTGTTTTAAGAAAATCGAAGAAATACCTTCTACAATAATTTTCAACACCCACATGGAAATAAGCTCAAACTAGAACATTTTTTGTTTCAGAGAAAGAGACAACTTCCCTATCCTGGATTCAAACCAGGGTCTCTCCGTTGAGCCTGTAGTGTCTTGACTGCTAGACGAATGGGGATGTGGTGTTCAAAATTATTGTATAGTAAATTCTCCCATGAAAACCCATAAAAAAAACTCTTCCCAGTGGCTTTGTGTGTTGGCAATTGTGTTACCCCTGAGAAAAGTAATAATATCATACATCCTGAAATACGTTCTCTTCAAAATAAAACAATTTATTTCAAACACATGCACAAAAAAGGGATAACTTTCCTTTTGTAAGACGCTGTCCCTAACACAGAGAGCATACCAAAATTTGACATATTACTGTAGTCAACAAAACAAGTGTTGCTACCAGCACACAAAGGAAAAAACTCCTTGTCTAATTTATATAATATAACCTTAAATAATTCTTGTGGAGAATTAACTCTTCGTTAATGTATTGATTTGTAATGTTTTAGTAATCAAACTTCATTTAAAAAAAAAAAAAGTTTCATTTAGTTTGGGAAATTTCACTTCTTTTTTTAAAGAAATCACATTTTGCCCTCTTTTCCCAAACTTTGATAACAAATATTTAATTCAATAAAAATTCTCTTAAATATTCAAATCATCTAATTAATGGTATTGAAATAGCTATCAGCGATGTTATCGTTTTAACGATTTTAAATAACTGCACCATAAAAATTTGTCTTTTATTTACTTCTATTCTACTAACGGTTTGTAAAAATGTCAACTATATTTTCTTCAGTAGTAACATGCCTTATATCGAACAATCCTTTTTCGTGTAAGTCTCCTACAAACATATACATTAAATCAATATAGCTGGTTTTTCTATTTTCACAGCATTGTTTTTAGTAAATACGATTGCAAAAGAACCATCACAATATATTATAGATTTTTTTTTTAAATTTAAAGTCAAAAATAGTCTAATTGTGAAAGTAGTGTCCTTGTATATTTTGTCTCTTTGGCCTATTCAGATACTATAAATTCTGCTTCTATTGGGCTTTGTGTGACACAAGTTTGTTTTGAAATTTTCCATGTCAATAGTAACCCTTTTAGGTAAATGCAATATCCTGACCAAGAACAAAGATGAGTTGGATTCCCCAGTTTGCATCTACATATAAGTTTTAATGATAAATCATTATTTGTATATTTAGGTCCATATTCTTTAGTTTTTTCCAATGAGTTTTCCCACGATTTTCACAAAATTGTGACAGTGATTTAATACTGTATGCAATATCAGATCTTGATGCAATTTAATAGTTTTTCATGTAATTCCTTATACCAACATTGTCCATTCTGATGTAATCCATATAATGCTTTATCTATTTTTAAAACATAATTTTCCTTACCTTTTAGTTCATAACCTGCTGGTAGTTTCATATACTGGAGTTTGTCTACTTTTCCATATAAATATGCACATTTCTCATCAAGCAAACAATGACTCCAGCCAAGAATAATCATGAATAATATGATAAAAGAATGAATTTATGTGAAATTCACTACTGGACTCTGTCTCATCATAATCTTTACTTTCACGTTGTATATTCCCCAAGGCAACTAACCTGGCTTTAAAACTTGCAATATGACCTTCAGCATTTTTCTTCAAACTGGAACCCATTTAGATCCAATTACTTCCGTTCCTTCAGGTTTTGGCACAATTTCCCATACTTCCCATCGTTGCATCATCACAATCTCATCATTCATAGCTCTTTCATTTTTTTGGCTTCTGGAAGTCCCAAAAATTGTTTAAATGTTCTTGGTATTATACTATCTATGCAATAGACTTTCCCTAATAGTTCACAGCAGGATGCACATTCTGCTTTATCAAAAAGTTTTTTTTTTCAAAGGAACTGAAAGCAGTGCTAAATAAGTTCATGAAATTAAGTTTGATTCATGATAAAGTTGTAGCAGAACGTGATTCTAGTCCATCACATAGCTGCCAACCCTCCTGATTTTTCTGGGAGACTCCCAGTTTTTCATCGCATCTCCCAGGCAAGTCAGCCAATCTCCCGGTTTTTTCAAACTCCTTTTTCTTGCTCCTAGGAATGTTTTCCAATTAATAGTCAATGTTCAATTTCCAATTAATGGTCAATTATTGATTATTGATTGGGAAGAACCAACGTTTTTCCACCATCGATGCTTCAAGATGGTCAGTGTCTGGGAAATGTCAGCGAAATTCGTGAATATATGGGAATTTTTAAACAACCCTGCCAAAAATAGCCAGATTGTGCTGTAAATAGCATTTTTGGCTGTCAGAAGGTTAAGGAATTTAAATATATATGTATATTGCATACACAATAAATTTTGGACTTAATCAGTGTTCTTTTATCACCTTTGTTTTTAGGGATATTCCTATGTTGCACCATCAGTTTTATTTAGTGAAAATATTATTAGTGACGATATACTTGGCTATCATGAAAGCAGACCAAATACTTGTCAACTTTTGAGTGCAAAGTTTAAAGTAAGTTCAAATAGTTACTTTGCTTTCAAAGTTACAAACATTATGCAAAATGTGAAACTAAATGTTTCGACTGGTTATAATAAAATAAGGAAATCTTGTCTATGTATTTGAGATTTAAATCAATCTTGTAAGGGTAAAAAACGTATGCTTTTATTCTTTCCTCTTCATAGTTTAAACTTGATTGGGTTAATTTGAAAGCTAACAGGATGTTTAAAAAATTAATTTTTTTTAGTTCCCAATTTTCATTTCTGATGTTCAGTAGATTTTTGGCTGGATTTAATTTAAATTTCAGATATTTTGATAATTTCGAATACTACAATTATTGGATATAAAAAATTTAAATACTTTAGAATATGTATCTTGGATAAGGTTTTTGAATGTAAGAAATTAGGCAAGTAAAAGCTATATAAAAATGAACTTATTTAACTGCGTATAGACCATTCCATATTATCGAAATTCGTCTAAGAATTCAATCTTCATATTAAAACAATTTCATTTTTGCACAATAGGAAAAAGTACTTGTGGTTTACAGTTACATGTTATTTGTTGTAAGGAAATTTTGATTGTTATCGTAGCTTTCCATTTCGCAATGAGATTCAGTAGCCTATTGAGGAGATCTCTAGAAGTGAAAAGTGTCACAAAGGGAATTATTTTAAAAAGAAATTTAGCAGGGGTGGGACACATTGAATTTTAGACTGGCACCAGGTGTCGTATGACCTAAATATGTCTCTGCTTTAATGATTTAAAATTAACTGGATCAAAGGTGTTAAAAGTTACGAAATGGAAGGAAAAGGAGACTTAAATTTAGCATTGATATGATCAGCCTATTTTATTTAGGGCTAACAGCTGAGGTTGTAAAAACTATGAGAGGCTTAAGTCAATACGACTGCTCACTTAGGCTCTACATTGATTTTTTTATTTATTTTTTTCAAAGTATATTCTTTTGTTCGCTTAGCATCCCAGACTGATGCTTGTTGGTGACTGCCAACTGCAGATCTCTCTCATGGGTACCATGCTCGTGATTCAACAAATTTTGCTGACTGACCTATGACCTCTCCTATATATAGGTCCAATGATCAAAAAGGAGGCCATGTGGTATTGTTTTGACCAGCTAGCATGCCAACACAAAGTTACCTTTGCATATATATTTTAATGGAAGATAATCAGGTGACCTGCAGAATGGAGATAACATCTCTCATGCTGTAGGTTGAGTAGAAACTTAGGACTGGTTGGCGTTACGGCAGAGGACATTTCATATATAGTTGAATGCAAAAGACCTTTTGCATTTAACCACCCAGAGTTGATCGTTTGTAAACTGTTCCTCCCCTTCTTGAAGGGTGGAAAACAGCTGTAAACTTTTTATCAACAATAGGCTGGGGATATTCCATGTAATTGCTGTGATTAAACAGAGGTTGACCTTTTGAGGGATGTATGTTGGTTGAACACAGAGGAACTTGGTATTTGTTTACAATGAATAAGGTAACCAACAGAAAGAGATATAGAGAGATTAAAGGAAGGAGTAGGAAAAAAGAAGTCATTTAGGGAACACATATAAGAGATAGCATATTTGGTGTTTCCAATTTATGCTGTCAAAAAGATATTGAGATGGCCAAGTAGCTGGGGCATAAATTGCTTCTGCTTTTTCAAAAACTGGCTTTATAACAGACTGATTAATGGGCAAGCACTTCTTTTATACAAGTAGAAATGAAATGTTTTAGAGTTCAGGTGGGAAAAGGCTAATATAGTTAGCTTTCTAAGCCCAGTTCACAAATCAGTTCATTTAAATTATGATTAAAATAATTTTCTTAATTACACAATGAAATTATGGCAAATGACATGCAAGTACAAAATTAAATTTGTGGACATAATTATGCAGTTTGGTTTGAACCAGGTTATGAGATCTGGAAAAGTGGCCCCTGGACATCTTGCCTCCCCTGTAGGTAATGAGTAGGTTACAAAAATGTAAATACACCCAGTTTTTAACAGTAAAACTCCAGTCATCCAAATTTTGCTTAAAAGAAATGACTTTTATACAATTTGTTTTTAATTACTTAAGTGGATGCTCGTTCAATGTTTGTTAATAATGTTCATACAATCGGAATTGTTTATGATGAACACTGATCATCCAAACTTCGCTTAAACGAAATGATTTTCTATACTGTTCTTTTTATCAGTGTCAAATTAAAAAAATGGTTTAAAAGGTCATTCAGTCAGGCAAGGTTCAGATGACTGGGGTTCATTATAGATGATTTCCACTGTATGAGCATTTCTGCCAAAAAAAAAATTAAACGAATGTCCACTTAAAAAAATTATCTAAAAAAATTGTGTAGAACATTGTAACAGAAAAGTTAGTGACCCTGCGTTTGCTTTTATCACTGGTTCGATTTCAAATGATAGCAAATTTTTAGTGAACCGGCAACAATGGAAATTTTATTCAACCGAGCCAGATTAATTGTTGAAGTTGTGGCAGATTGGTAATTGTTAATTCTGCAGTGGCAGCAGGGCTAAGATCCAGAATATAGTCTAAGTGAACTTGAATACCTGGGCGTTTTCGAGTTCTATTGCTGGATAAGTAGAACGTTGAATCCTTTGATAAAGTGGGCTGTTTCGCTTAGATGTTTTTGACTAGGTGTTTGCTAGTTGGGGTTGAATTGAAACTTTGCTCTGCCTGTTTCTTTCATTGCTAACTAACGTTGAAAGGATGGTTCATTTGTCAATAATGCAGATATGAACAGGTTGATGGATATTGTTCGATAATTCAGTTGTAGTTTTCTGCCGAGTCATTGACCTTGCTGGTTGCTGTGTCCTTGTGGAGCCTTGCTGTTGTTGGGGTTCGGGATTTCTTGTTGCTAGCAGCGGAGTTGGAATCACTGGTACTGTTAGGCGGGGAACAGGGGTACCTGTCCCCCCAATGTTGGTGTTAGGGTTCCACATCCCCATTCAATTTCATATAAATTGCCTTTTACTGGCATATTGTTTCCTCCATAGTTTTATGCCGTCGGTGCCAATGGTTGGAATTGATTCACTTCTGGTTGGCTTGAGTCGGCTGTTGGATATCAGAGCACTTGATCCCTAGATGAGCTTTATTTTAGTTAATTTCGTTTACGTAGCTGATGGGTCAACAAATTTTAAGGCCTTGCTGAACTGATATTATAACTCTTTACCAATCCTGATAGTTAAATTGAAAATGCATACAGTGACTCAATGAAGTAATTAGAATTAGTTGAAGGATATCCGTGTTGCTAGTCATTTATTTTTGAACTTTTTAGTTGTATATGAATCTTACAAATATATTACACTTGAACTGCAATATGCAAATTTTGGTAAGAGTGGTACCATTAGATAGGCCTTGTCATAAGAAACGAAAAATCCAATAAAACTACCTGTCTGTGAATTCAACCACTCAGGAGCTACGAGGCAATTAGTAAAATCCGTCCATCATTCACTATCATCATTTACAAGCAAAAAATATTCTTGAAATATTATTTTGCATAATTTTCACATTTTTCTACTGTTATAAAACGCTAATGTTTTGGGGCATATTGCAGTTAAAGAAATGTACTCACTGATATCGAACATTGTGAATTTGGACTCTGTCTTATAAATCAACCGCTATACCACAAATTTGGCGATTAGTAAATAATTTGTACAGCTTAGAATATTTTGTCCATATCTTACATTTCTCTGACCACTTGCTTATTGGCGGAAGTGGCTTTCAGTGAAAAGTGCTTGAAGCATATTGACTCTTCCCGACAGGCACATTTTATAAAAAACTTGGTTTCACATTTGTTAAAAATTTTCTGTGGTCCTCTTCACAACATGTGAGCAGGTGAGTTTTTGAATACTCATACATTTGACTATGAGTTTATGGTCATGAAAAATTTTAACATCGAGGGGCTGGAGGTACTTCATTGTACCCACAGGTGTTATCATGTCTTCTTTTTCCCCAATTTATGAAGAATTTCATGATTTACATGCCCTATACATTCTAGATTAGGAGGGCCTTTCCTTCACCTATTAAATTTTTTAGTGTTCCAAAAGTTGCCTTGAGGTTTCTGCATCACAAACTAATATGGGGCCAACCACCTTTCCCAGTGCACTTATGTTCAATTGAATTGTATATGATTGGGTGGTCATATTTTCCTTTGCATAATAGCGGTGTCCGCATCTTTACCGCCCTTGAAATCAAGTTCCTTTTTGATGCAAACTCATACTCGTACCCACCCTAATCAGTGTTTAGAAGAACACATCTCCAGTCAATGCACATAGCATAATGTTATGCGATACAATAACGTTCAAAGATTATTTTGTTTATTAGTGGAATGATAGCATGATGGACATATTGTATGAATTGCCTTGTAGCTTCTAAGTGGTTAAATTTGTATGCGTAGTTCCATTGGATTATGTATTTATCATGACAAGACCGATCCAATAATACCATTCTTATCAAAATCAGCATATTGCAGTCCAAGTGGTTCCCTTGTTAGTAATATTTTAGTTAGTATGTTGTACAGTGTCTATTGATTGTCTTGTAATGAATCGTCGATGAGTTGTTAATTAATAATTTAGTGTTTGGGTTGTGTTTTAATGGCTGAGATGGATCCTATTCTCATCGTAATGTTAACTTTATGTGATTTGGATTTTAAGCTGTTCGCCAATGAATTGAGTTGTAGAGTTGGGTTTGGTTTTGCGCCTTGAAATTAAGCTGATAATTTTGCTATTAACTGTGTGTTAACCTTGAATTGAAATGACAGGTTTTACTGTGTTTGTTACTGTTTAATAATTGGTTCTGAATTATAGTGTAAGTACTTCTGCCCTTGCTGCCTTAAAGTTAAAGTTATGTTGAAATTGTAAGTTGTACACGATTTGCCTAGATAGGATAGACAATTTTACAAGGTCATTTTCATCAAGTGAAGTTCAGATGACCAGAGTTCTACTGTTAAAAGATGAGGTGTATTATTTATGTTTTTGTAGCCTACTCATTACCTACAGGGAGCGAAGTGGCCATGGGATGAAATGCTGGCAGGCCACTTTTTCGTAAATCTTCCCTTCTTTCGGATCATCAGATGGTGACCAGGTAATCACGTAGTTGAAATGTTTGAGTGTTTGCTAGCACTCAGGCATGAATTAAAGAAGACTGGCTTGCACCTTGACATTAGTACAGGCAATATTAATTTTGAAGGAAGTCTATTTAGTTTCTTTTATCCATCTTCCTTGTAAGTGACTTGGCTTGATTTAATTCCTGTCACATAAACAAACCAGAAGAGGAGTGGTAAATCAGCATTTGGCATACATTTAACATTTCAAAGAGTTTCTTCAAAGAGTGAAAATATAATTTTTTTTATTGTGTGCTATTGTTTTGAATGAAACCCCAGTTTTTAATTAATTTGACTATTTTAAATTTAAATATGGTATGCAAGTTCCTGATTATTTAATTCAAAGCAGATCAATTTATCATAAATTTTGTTCGGCAATAAAACGCTTATGCTGAAAGCATTATTCCTCTTTTCTTGGAGATTTAACTACTCCAAGTAATATTTGTAATTTTAGATGGCCTTTTTAAACTGAAAAGAATGTAAAATATTATCCCTCATATTTTTCAAAACTTTCCATACTTATTTTGCAAAAAGTTCTTCAAATACTGTTAAAATAATGGAGTAAGTATACAAAAATACTAAAGTAGTGAAGGTATTAATATTTTTGCACTATCCTTTGTCCTTGCTTTGAATTTAATGTACAGATTAGTTAGGAACAGCATATTTTTAAACTAGTTCATTTAACATGCCAATTCTGTATAAATAACTGAAAAGTAACCATATAAATGTGTTATGTTTAACTTTTTTCGTTCTTTTTCTACTTAAACATGAGCAAGTTTTTGGAGGACTAACTTGTTATTACTAATCAAATTATAACTTCTGTATTGCTTGTTTTATGTGGACGGATTATTTTAAATAGGCTTCTCAAATATTTGACGTTTTTCAGAATTCAGCCTTTTTTCAGAATTATGATCTCATTATTAAAGAAGGGTTACTTGGTGATGGAAGTTTTTCTGTATGTAGGTAAGTTCTGAAGTTATATATAAAACTTGAATGTTTTCAATATGGAAAATTATAAATATATTTAAAGTTGGGTGAAAATAAAGCTGACTACATATATATTAGCCACTTTTTGAACTTTACTAAAAATTATTTTGAAGTGGGGTGGGTGGATTAACAATAGATTAATATTAATCTTTTGTACTCATGAAATTGCTCTAAAAATGGCTTTCATTTCTCTGAGTGGAATAAGATGTTTCACATTATCTATTAATTAAAAATATTTTGATGTGTGTACTGTAATATGTTTGATAAACTGAATAAAGAGAAGTGGTATTTTTCTATTAAATGAAAGCTATCGTGTAGCTTATAAGCACATTCCCCCTGTTCTGTAGTATTGGGTGTAATTCTTAAAAGATAATCATCTGTTTAAAGGTTACATTAGCATATGAAAATCCTGTTCTGTATATAATTTAAGCAGTTAATATGGAATGTACATTCAATGGCGTAATGGAAAATCTTATGGGGGGGGGCCCCGCAATAGTTTTTTGGGACCCCCCTTTTATGAGAATTAATTTGTATATGCATATGTGAAAAAAATATAGATATATACATAGGTTGTTTTTTAGTAGTGGAAACAATTTATTTTTTAGATACATAGCATACAAGGTTCTAAGTTTTACGGCCTTCAATGTATTCACCAATGTTGCAAACGTGTTCCCAGTGACGCAGAGCCTTTGGATACCGTTGGCATTGCCTAATCTCTGTATGGTGCAAAGAGAGCGATCTATTGCCTGAAGGTGGTCTTCAACTGTTCGAAAGCAAATCTCATGCAGGTGGTTTCTTCACCTGAGGGATTAGGTAGAAGTCTCAGAGACGTAAATTCGGAGAGTATGAAGGGTGGTAGAGCACTTCGCAGCTTCAGCGATTGAACAAATCAGATACAGCTGCTGCTGCATGCAGGAGGGTAGGCATTTAACTTACCTGTGGTATAAACGACATCGCCTGGCTCCATTTTACAACATTACTACTGCATTGTTGCCACTTCTAAAAAAAACAGCCCATGTATGTAATGTTGTCTTCTATAAGAAATTATAGCCGGTGATGCATTCCAATATTTTAAACAGAACACATGTTTATTAGTCACCGTTTCATGAGGTTAAGGTTCTGGCGCAAACTATAGTCTTAAAACTCGTCTAGGTTTTATCATTTTTGGATGTTGAGCTCAGTTTTAAAGACAACGTGAAAACAGCTAAAGTAAATACGCTTAATGAGTTTGCCGCAGTTGGAAACCGTTCATTTTATATTTAACCTAAAGATTTGAAAAAAATTACTTTTTTACTTATAAATTTTATGGAGAATAAATGATGACAAAGGGGGCCCCCTATTTCTTAGGGGTCCCTCACCTTGCAGGGGTTGCAGGCTGTATCAGTATGCCACTGTGTATCCTTTGTCAGAAAAGTTCAAGAACTGATTTTTTAATTCTTTACCTATGATATTCCAACACATGAAATGGTTGTAATTCAGTTACCAGATATGTGTTCTGAATAGACATGGCCTTAGAGGTGTTTCCATCTAAACTCACTAACTAAGGAACTCCACTAACTGTCACTCACCAACTGTCACGATTTTTTGCATGTAGTAAGGTATGGTAAATCTATTGCCTAAAACATTAAAAATTTTCTCTATCTCGGAAGAGATCAAAAGATATGACATCTTGAATATTAGTAAAATCAGCAGCATTTGGCTGTAACCCGTCCATTTGGCGTCCTTTCAATATCTTCCATTATTTGAAGGACAAATTCAACCGCTCGATTTTCAAAAAAATCTTTACTGTCACACTTGGAGACATTCTTGCATTTTATGTACAAAAAATGTTTAAAATCAATCCATTTGCATATGATGCCTTCCACAGAACAGTTGTTTTCTCACATAACATCTTCAAATATTGTAATGCATTTAGTAATTTCTCTGTCCCCTTATGTTTTTTCAAACTTTCTGAGCCAAATTTTCAAATTCAAAAAGTTCATAGAATCTATAGTTGAAACATCTTCAAATATGTTTTTTAGTGATTGAAGAAGAGATTTTATTGTTGCCGATGAAGCAGCAAAATCTTTGTAAGCTTGGAATTTTATTTTTGCATTATGAAATAGTTTTGCAGACAGAATACTACTAAACTTGATTCCTGGGCTTGATTCTAGTTTTTCCAGTGTACATAAGTCATTGTGTAATATATACTTCAGGGAGTGATAAATTTGGAAGTTGAAAATCTAATGATAACTGACTGAGAATAGGCAAAATGTCCATCAGAAAATGCAAGTATAAAATAAAGTTCTCTGATGTAATTACTTTAAAAAGCCGTTTTGACTTACCCTTTGCTTCAGCACTATGTCCACTCATAGAAACTTACTCAAGGTGTTTAATAAAAGCTGGATATAACTGATGAACTGCAGTTTCAGTTTCAAGAGAGTAAGTAATCCACCTCGTTCCATCAGCACGCCCGAGTTTCACAAACTTTGTCTTTAATGCACTGTATGCTGTTTTGAGGCTGTCCATATTTAGAGCACTTCTCGAATAGAAACAACACTTTCTTCTAAGCATTTATTGAAGCGTTTTATGATATGGATAAGTATTAAAAGCTTCTTTGTCAAATTGGTAGCGGCCGCACAAAACATATGAACACATGGAGCTGTAGCTCTGTGACACCCTCTCATTGTAAGCTTGTAACACCCTCCCACTTTATGAACTTTCTATGTCAGCCTATGTGCAGATATAAGTGCTCAAGAACAGTAACGTTTTCAGAGCATGCAGTCAGATAGTGGGGAAGATGTTCATATCAGCATATTTAGAATAGAATTTGATGAGTCCTAAGATGAATTTTTTTTAAATCACTGTTGCACTACAAATCAACAAAAATACACCTAATGCCTATATATGCTAGAAAACTAAAATAAAACATGATCAAGTGAAAAACTGTGGGTTACTTTGGGTCTCTAGTATTTTATGATATTTATTATGAAATATGAAAATGGCAACAGAATAAGATACATATATTCCAGACTCGGGAACAGAGACGTCATTTTCGTGTGAAACAATTAGTATTTATTCATGAGTGGGTGGGCCGCATAAAACATGTCGGCAGGCTTCATGTAGCCAGCGAGCCGATGGTTGAAGACCTCTGCCTTAATGGAATTTCTCCAGATTCTTTTAAAAAAAATACCTCAAATTCTACAGCTGGGATTATGCGATGTTCAATTTCATTAATTGAGGAAAAGTTTAATTATAAATATTACATATTTATTAGAATTTATTGCAAATGTGAAACTTTAATTATCAACCTTGTTCTATTTATATTACCTTGTTTAAAACTGACTATTTGATCACCTTTTATAGAATTACTTTTAATTCTTCACCCTTGTTTCATAGTTATGTTGATTCTTGGTTCATGTTTAATTATGTAATACATCCTTTTATTTTATTCTTAAAATAGTATTATAAGTATGGAGTTGGTTGCTTAGATTATTTCTGATTCATTAGATTCCCCTTTGCCATTGGGTGTTTGATTTCTTTTATTTCTGGTCCTTAGAGATATTTAAATTTCATATAAAGCAATTGTGAACCCTGTATTTGCCGTAAAACAGTTTTGTGTAGTTAATATCTTGGAAGCCTACAGTCAATGCATAAATTACTTTCAATGAATAATGTTACGATGAATTAACACAATGTAAATATGTGTACATTTTTTACAAAAATGTAATTTTTATTATTAGAAAATGTGTTAATAAGAAAACTGGTTCAGAGTGTGCTGTGAAAATTGTCAGTCGAAGGATTGATAGTTCCAGGGAAATTCAGTTACTGAAGATGTGTCAAGGTCATCCAAATATCGTTGACTTACATGAGATTTATCATGATGAGGTATAAGTTTACAAAGTTTTTTTTAATAAAATGAGATTAATTTGTATTTAGAATGTTTAAAAATGTTTATCCTATATGTTCTTAATGCCTGTTTGTTTTTTGTTTTTTTCCAGGCCCATACTTATATTGTCTTAGAATTACTTAAAGGTGGGGAATTGCTTGACAGAATACGTAAAAAAGATCGTTTTACTGAAAAAGAGGCTATATATTTATTTAAGCAACTTGTTTCTGCTGTTAGTTTTATGCATTCTCATGGAGTCGTTCATAGAGATCTTAAACCAGAGGTAATTTGTCATACACTTTACCATTGTGATAAGTACTGCACGTGATACAATATATTTGGATTCATGGATACTTTCACAGCATATTATAAATTGTGAACAGTTTTTAAGTTCAAACTATATGATAAAAGTTGTTAAATGAGTTTAATTACTCATTCAATTAATCAATCCTTGTAAATTTCCTTCTGAAGCGTTCTCAATCAATGATGAGTTGGTCAACGATCATCATTAACTGTGAATGCTTGAAAAGAAGGTTCACAAGACAAACCAAAATGTCAAGTTTTTGAACAATTCATTTGAAATTTTCATCCGACAGTCTGAACTTGTATTGTTTAAAATACAATATATTTACCATAATAGCATCTGACAAGTTCAGCAACTGTTTTACAGGATTATGAGGAATTGGAGTATTTTAGTTTGGACACCTCACTTTAGTTATTTACTTCATCTATATTGGTTTATTTTGATAAGATATTTACATTTTAGCAAAATTAAGAATGTATAAAGTTCTGCTAATAAATAGAGCCCAAAAATTCAGGCAAAATACTACAAATGCCTACTTCCCATTTTTAACAATTTTCCATAAAATGCCTTTTTTTTAGACTTTTCTGGCCATAAATACATATTTCAGACATGTTTTGTATTTTCATGTGCTTTTTAAGACCCTTATACCAGAGATGCCAGCTTGTATGGATTTTAACTCAATTTTACTGTTTTACAGTCGATACCAAAAAACTTACGGAAAAACTCATTCAAGATCCTCTCACACAATTT
>QLNU02009662.1:4046-15589 GCA_006491805.2 Dysdera silvatica
AAACAGAGTGCGCTTTTCAGCCTCTATTTTTTATCTTAGTTTTTTTAGTTCTTTCCTAAGTATTTCTGAATTGGCATTTAAAAAAAAAAAAGGATCACAAAATGGAATTAATTTGGTCTGTTATTGGGATATAGCTAGTAGGGAACTTCGACCATTAGTTCGCTGAATTAAAATTTTTTTTACAACACACCGGTTCACTGAAAGCCCGATTACTCTGCTCAAATCAAATTTAATTCGAGCGGATACGATTATTTACGTAAGGTGACAATGATTTACAATTTATTTGTAAAATTAATCCGTCTAGGCAGCAAAAGGTAAGACTTTGGTGTCTGACAAAGCCCCTTCTGAACCAAAAATGGATATAATTAGTGGAAGTAATATAAATAAGTAAAAGAGCTAGTTTATTATTATAGGTATGGAAGGTATAAGTTAAGAAAAAAGTGGTGATGCCATAATTTTTTCTTAAGTAGATGTCCGCGTATGGGTTTTTTATGTTGGGCAAAGGAATAAATAGATTTAAGTGAGTTTTGAAGAAGATTACACTCACACTAGAGCAGAGCCGCATTTATAAATGGGCACGTTGGGCACTTGCCCGGGGCGCAAGGGGCAGAAGATTTTTTTTTTTTTTAGTTACAAATTATTTACTGTATAATTCTGTTAATCAGCTTTATCCGAGAAGGCGCCTCCTTTTTTTTTTAAATCTGAAGTTCTGAAAAATTGCATGAAACAACCCTTGCCCCCCAGACCATTGTCGGATCCAGCGAGGGGTGGAGGGGGCGATCGCCAACCCCCATCAGGGATAACTAGGAAAAAAAATTGAGACGACGAAGAATATTTTATGTGTTGTTTGTTCCTACTGTAATGAACAGAAGTCTTACACTGGCGTCTAAAATCTCCAGGTCTTTGTAAAATGGGATCCAGACGCTTTTCATGAATCGACAAGCTTCTCGCCCTTTAAACTACGTTTTTAGTAAGTGTTGCTTCAGCAAAACGTAGTTTTTATCGTTGAAGTGCCTGAAAACTTGGCTTCGAACGCGGATGTCAGAAGAGAAACTTTTAATACACACCCACAAAAATATTCATATTGATGTAAATAAGTGATTAACAAATTGATTGAGAAATTGATGTAAATAAGTGATTGACAAATTTTCAAAGAAACCAAGATGGTTTGACTTTGCACTTAACTTACTACACGATAGTTTTCAACACTCACGTATAAATATAATATAAATTACTAAACATTTTTTTATAAAAAGTTGCTTGCTATAAAAAAATAAAACAATTGCAATGTTTTTATAGTTTAAATTTAAACTTGTTCTATTAATTACATTGTAAATTATCGTTTTTGGTTATTGTATATATCTTTTATAAATAAAAGAATTAATTATTTGCGTAAATTAAATATTTTGGTGAGTATAAAGGAAGGCTAGTAATATAACAACATTTACTTAAACTATTTAATAGTCCAAAACTAAATATTTTCCCGGTGAAGTCCCCCGATACCGCCCCCCTCTGTAACGACATCCTGGATCCACTCTTACTCCAGGCAGGTCTGGGAAGGGAGGGGCAAAATGCCTAAGAATAATGTTTAACCCCCCCCCCAAGAATGATCTTTACATTAAAAATGATTATTTTCAAGTAAAAAATTCTTTAAACCCACGAGTAAAATTCTCAAGTTTGCGCCCTCACTGAAATTTTGTTCTGCATCCGTTCTTGCCCCCTCCTCCAATGTCCAAAAAACGTTGTCAAATAAACTACATTTATTTATAAAAATATCATTATTGTATCTTATAATAATGCACATAAGGTAGACTAATCATGAATGTCGCCCCTCCCCTATCCTCTGCGATTTTTCGTTCAGTTGAGGGGACACAGTGATGCCAGACCTGCTACAGACTGCGCCAAAAGACCGGTTTTGCGCCATCCTGCTACAAAAAGGGGATTTTAATGAAGTTTGCGCCAAATCTGCGCGAAAAAGAAAATTTAAAAATTCATTTTTATTAAAGTGCACTAGTTTAGTACATGAATCATTCATCTGGCATCTTAAGCCAATGGAAATAGGAAACACTAAACATCTAGTTTGAATAAAGGGGTTATAGGACTTAACAAGTTTTACAACATACGTTTTGTGTGGAAGAAAGGAAAATAACATCATGCAACATTTTTTGTTATAAATTTATTTTAGTGACATCCGGTCTGCAGAAAGCAATGTTTTTGTCTTAACAAATCAGACTGAAACAGGGCTCGAAATTAGTGGTCATTAGTCATATTTTGCACCTATAAATTTTGTTTTGACGACCAAGATTTTAGACCTTGTCGTTATTTTTGGCACCTAACTTTATTTTTATTGTTTATATAATGCAAATTTCGATTGCTCAATCCTTTATTTTTTTCTTCTGCCAATCTCACCGACGTACATCGCAAGATAGCCCTGTGGTGGCGCAGTGTGGTAACGCGTTCTCCTATTGCGCGGCTAATCCGGGTTCGACTCCCAGCAGTGCAAAAAGAACGCTTACTCAGAGATCTCATAAAGATCGCACTGCTCACTGTAGTCCGGGGTTTGGTTCCCTAGGCCTTAAGAGGTTCGGATTCCTCGGAAAACAGTAGGTCCCGGCGCAGCATGACCACTGTAGTCTTTGAGCCGTAAAACCAAAAAACAAACAAACATCGCAAGATAAGAATCATTGTTGCTTTCGTTAGGAGGGAAACCCATGGTTTGCAATATAGTGGGCGCTGGCCAACTAAGATACCTCGATTCCCTCCCCTATCGTCTTAACATAGTCTTTTTTTGTGTATAAGGAAATTCTTTAGGAATAGTTTATATTTAGCGATATTCTTTGGCTTCACGTTCATTTCTGATTTTTAAGTTTGCTATAAATTTTCGATCACTAAGACTATGTAAAACGAAATCGGTAGTAAAGTTTCTTTGGCGAAGTGTCCACATATGCATAATATTTTAAATTGCGACCTTGTGCGGTCAAACCCGAATTTACAAATAAGCATGTTAGGCAAATTCCCAAGGCACTAAATTTTAGGAGGGCAGAATTTCAAAAGACGGTTTTTTTTTTTTTTTTCTATTGCAATCTATCGTTGAATTCCGTCGATCCGTTTTTGCTGGAAAAGCGTTCACCCCACCCCAACACCGGGATTTTTTTTGTCGTCATTAAAATATGTTTTTTTTTTTTAATAATAATGCACATAAGGTAATCTCAGACCCTCCCTCCTACTCCTCCCCAGGTATTCCGCTATTTTCTGCCGCAGTCGTATTTGAAGACTGATCGACGGAATTCTTATTTCTTCTATCAGAAAATTCATAATAAGCGCCTTCCTCTACATTTCCCGTAATTTTTCGTTACATTTTTTTTGGAGGAGCAGGGACTTATACACACCTCCAACACCCCTCCAAATTTTTAATACATCCCCTTAATGAAATCTAAACACACAATCTGATCAATGAAAATAACTTCATGAAATCTAATCCACGCCCCCCCTGAAAATCTTGAACACCCCCACTTTATGAATACCGGATAAACCCCTGGGAGGGAGAACTCCGGATTTATGTATGGGCAAGTGTCCAAAGCATAAAATCTTAATAAGCAGCGAATTTTTTTTATTGCAATCTATCGCTGAATTCTGTCAATTCGTTTTCATTGGAAAACCTCCCCCCCCCCACTCCACACCATCGGGAAATTTTTTTGTAGTCATTAAATAAATTTATTTATAAAAATACCCTTTTTAAATAATAGTGCACATAAGGTAACCTCAGACTCCCCCCACCCCCTCCAGGTATTTCGCGATTTTCTATGGCAGTCGTATTTTTAAGACATCGACGGAATTCTCATTTCCTCTAGCAGAAAATTCCTAATAAACGCCCTCCCCCTACATTTTCCGCAATTTTTCCTTTCATTTTTGTTTGGGGGGGGGAAACTCCGGATTTATCTATGGGCAAGTGTCCAGAGCATAAAATCTTAGAAGTCAGCGATTATTTTTTATTTTTTTTTTTAATAAGCACAATCCTGATTCGTAAAATTCTGTCGATTTGCACTCCCCTCGAAAGCTCATCTCCCGTTCTTGTCTCAATTTCAAATTCTGAAAATTTTCGTAAAACAGCCCCCCCCCACAAAATATAAATTGGGAATAAAATAATTCGTTCTCATATGAAACAAATTAATTCGCAAAAACATAGCTATTTTATATTATTATAATGTACATAAGGTAATCATAAATCCCACCTCCTCCATATATTCCCTAATTTTCTGTGGTACTTGGAGAGCCGGATCAACGAAATTGTATTTGTTAGTTTTAGCATAAAATTAATTGTAAACACTCCCTACTTTTTCCACGAATTCTAATTTTTTTTTTGGTGAGGGGGGGGGGTTGACATATAGTGTGGACGTATAAAGTGAGGCCAGATTATAAATTAAATTTTTTAATAAATGTTTCGAACTCGCTAATTCCCAAATAATATTATCAAATACTGATAAATTGATTAGCGATGGGTTGAAAACGAAATAAAAATCAGACGTAGAAAGTGGGAAAATTCTTTTGAAAGGCTTAAGGGAAAGATTTCTGAAATTCTTGTTCATATTGAAAAGAACAAATGTAAATAATATAAGTTATCTAAAAAAAACTTTTCTAGTGCATGAGCCAACCTTCGCTAACGTACTCTAAAATACTTTCGAAGCTTATTTCTTCGTAGTTATTAGTAATTGTGATATGCATATGTAAATATAATAGATGGTAATATTTGTTTGCTTGGTTTTATGGCGCAAGAGCATCTGGGCTATACTGCGCCAAAATAGTAATATTTTGAAATATTAAATTTGTGATAGTATTTTGAAATATTAAATTTGTGATAGTGTTTTGAAATATTAAATTTGTGATAGTATTTTGAAATATTAAATTTGTGATAGTATTTGAAATATTAAATTTGTGATAGTATTTTGAAATATTAAATTTGTGATAGTATTTTGAAATATTAAATTTGTGATAGTATTTTGAAATATTACATTTGTGATAGTATTTTGAAATATTAAATTTGTGGTAGTATTTTGAAATATTAAATTTGTGGTAGTATTTTGAAATATTAAATTTGTGATAGTATTTTGAAATATTAAATTTGTGATAGTATTTTGAAATATTGAATTTGTGATAGTATTTTGAAATATTAATTTTGTGATAGTATTTTGAAATATTAAAGGAGGATGAAAAAGGGCCTGTGGGCATTCCACAAAAAATCAAATGGCATTCGACGCGTCTCACTGAGTAGATAAAAAATGTCAATGGGCGCAAAGCTGTCAGATAATGCAGTCACGAGTTACAGGTCACTAACGAAGAGGGCCAATATTATTAGGATTTTATTTATCGGCGTTCCACAACAAATCAGATGTCATTCAACGCGTCTCACAGAGTAGATAAAAAATGTCAATGGGCGCAAAGCTATCCGATCATACAGTCACGAGTTATAGGTCACTAAGGATAGAAAGAACAATGAAGCTGATAATAAAAATCAATGCAAACGTTATTACACTAGTATTTTTTACTCAGTGAAACACGTCGAATAACGCCTGATCTGTTACGAAACGCCGATTGACAAAATCCCAATAACATTGGAGATCCTCCTCGTAGGGTGGCCTTCTATGACCTCTAATTCGTGACTGCATGATCTGACAGCTTTGCGCCCATTAACGTTCTTTATCCACTCACTGAGACGCGTTGAATGGCATCTGATTTGTTGTGGAATGCCCTAGGCAAAATCCCACATACTTCTGGCATCGTCCTTTGTGATAGTATTTTGAAATATTAAATTTGTGATAGTATTTTGAAATATTAAGTTTGTGATAGTATTTTGAAATATTAAGTTTGTGATAGTATTTTGAAATACGTGCGGTAATATGTTGAAACATTAAATGTGTGATAATATTTCAAATCATTAAATGTTTGGTAATATTTTGAGACTTTAAATGTGTGGTAATAATTTGAAATATTTTATTTTCATACTTAAAAAAGTCTTTTTTTGGTACAAGTATAAACTTAATCGATCCGAAAATTCATTTATCTGCTCCAAAACTGAAGTTTACCTGCTTCGAAATTGAATTTTACCTGCCCCGAGAGGTGCTCCGAAACAGTTTTGGTTGCTGACATCACTGGGGGCGGAACGACAGAATTTTGTTTCTGGTAATACGGCTGAAGGGCATGTACGTAACTATAGCTTCAAAGTTTAGGGACTTTTTCCTAGGGGGTGAGGGGATAAACCGTATACCTCAATGCTTAGAAGAAATTTTCTAGGGGTTAGCTGCCTAGTTACGCCGATGGAGAGGGGGGGGGGCGCCAAAAATCGTTGTGCCAAAGGCGCTTTGTACCCTAAATCCGGCCCTGCACTAGGGCCAAGGCAACAGGCGCGCGAGAGTTGAAGTTTCATCCGCGAGTACTCTGGTATTTGAACTTTAAAATTTCTTGTAAAGTGAGTATGATCAGCAAAGTGTAATGAAATGAGGTCAGAATGAGTGTCTTTTCGTATGGTGTTAGGCATGAAGATAGAAGTTTTGTAGATGAATAATTTTTGATATAATTCAGTATATAGAAGGGGAAAAAAAGAAAGGTTCTTATATAATTAATTTTGGACACTTGATATTTATAGAGTTCAAATTAGATCCATCGTTTTAGGTAGAGAAAACATGCCTTGCATTCGGGCTAGATTTAAACTAGTGACCTTTGGGTAATCGTCAAAATACTTTGACCGCTTGGCCAGCGAGCATTGCATATACACTGAAGTGCCAGAAAAATTGGTACAAATAACGGAGCTTTGCAACCAATCAACGTAACGTGATGCAATCGGCAACGCCTATATAAGACAAGAGATGTCTGGAAAAGCTGTTAGATCGGTTCTTGCCGCTACAATGGCAGGCTATCAAGATTTAAGTGATTTTGAACGTGGCGTTATAGTCGGCACAAGAGAGATGGAACATAGCATCTCCGAGATAGCAACAAAATTTGGATTTTCACATATGACCATTTCACAGGTATACCGTGAATATCAGGAATCTGGTAAAACATCAAATCTTCGACAGCGATGCGGCCGGAAAAAGACCTTGAAAGAACGGGACATTCGACGAATAACGAGAATCGTTAAACGAGATAGACGTGCAACACTTCCTCAAATTGCCGCGGATTTTAATGCTCGCGCATCAACAAGTGTCAGCGTGCGAACTGTTCAACGAACCATCATTGATATGGGCTTTCGGAGCCGAATGCCCACTTGTGTAGCATTGTTGACTGCACGGCACAAAGCTTTACGCCTCGTCTGGGCCCCGCCAACACCGCCATTGGACTGTTGATGACTGGAAACACGTTGCCTGATCTGATGAGTCTCGTTTCCAATTGCATCAGGCGGATGGACGTGTATGGGTATGGAGACAACCTCATGAATCCGTGGACCCTACATGTCAACAGGGGACTGTTCAAGCTGGTGGAGCTTCTGTTATTGTATGGGGCGTGTGCACTTGGCGTGATATGGGATCCCTGGTATGTCTAAAGACAACTCTGACAGGTGACAAGTACGTAAGCATTATGTCCGATCACTTACACCCATTCATGTCCATTGTGCATTCCGATGGACTTGGACAATTTCGGTATGATTATGCGACACCCCGCACATCGAGAGTTGCTACCGAGTGGCTCCAGGAACACTCTTCAGACTTTAGACACTTCCATTGGCCACCTATATCGCCAAACATGAACATTATCGAGCATATCTGGGATGCCTTGCTACGTGCTGTTCAGAAAACATTTCCACCACTTCTATGGATTTGTGGACTGCTCTGCAGGATTCCTGGTGAGAATTGTCTCCAAAATACCTTCAGACATCAGTCAAGTCCATGCCACGTCATGTTGCGGAACTTCTGCATGCGCGGGGGGGCCTACACACGATATTAAGTAGGTGTACCAGTTTTTCTGGCACTTCAGTGTATAAGCAAATAGTCACACGCATTGCATCACTCAATGGCCCAGCCGTTAAGGTATTGGGACGGTTACCCACAGATCGTTGGTTCAAACCCAGTTTGAATTGAGTGGCTGGTATGTTTTTTCTTTTCTTTTTTCTCTACCTAATTAGTTTGATTTTTATAAAAGTGGAGTTCTTTATCAAAAACTTAAATGTGTTTGAATTATCCTTCCTGTTTTTTTGTTTTTGTTTTTTTTTAAGGAGTTTCTTTTTGGTCAAATGGTTTTTATTTTAAAACTATTTTAATGATCCGTTGTAACGAACCGGCGTCAACTCACCCTAGATATAACAAATCAGTACGTTCCATTTTCAACTCTGTAATCGTTATGTATGAGACGTTTTTATAACAAGTGGGCAAGAAATGTTAAAAAGTTACAAAATACAAAGTGTTATTTAAAGAGTATGTTAAAAACAAACAAAATTTATTTACAGTTGTTGTAATTGGAGAGAAGTTTTTACAGGTTTGTTGTAAATGAACAAAACAACGAAGAAAATTTTATATATTACCTCGTATCTCCTCTTTTCTCTTCATCTTTACTTTTGCGCCCACTAACAGATCCGCGTTTTACCTTAACCATTGTGTGCTTTTGGTTTTTCGACAGAAAAATAATCGCTAATTCAAATTAAGTCCTATAACGCGATTTAACCGTACCTAAATATAACACAGTATTACTTTAAGAACGACCAAAGCTTCTCAAGAAATCAAGTTGTTCTTCGTTCGGTTACAAATACTTGTTATAATAACGTTTGGTTACAATGTCAATAGGTTAAATTATTTTAGCCTAACAATTGGAAATTAACAACAATTAGTGCTCTAACACAATCACTATTCCTTTAAGTTCATTGTTAATTTTTGTCTTTGTCAATAAACAATACAACAAATTCACTTTAAATGTTGATGCAATGGACACACATAACTAAAATGAAAGGTGTATAAATGTATTGTTTCAATAATATTAAACGTAGGCCATGTGGCGGTGCAATGGAAACGCGTTCGCATAGCGTGCAGTTATCCCGGGTTAGACTCCCAGCTGGGCTAATATATATATATATATTGGCGCAGTATAGCCCAGATGCTCTTGCGCCATAAAAAAGCCAAACAATCAATCAATCTTATATATATATATATATATATATCATATTCAACCATTATCTATCCACTGCTGGATGAAGGTCTCTCCAAATGCTTTCCACACAAGTCTATCCTGAGCAATTCGCTTCCACGTCACCCCAACCTGTTTTCTTATTTCATCCACCCATCTAGTTTGAGGACGTTTTCTAGGTCTTCGGTGGTCTCTTGGAATCCAGTTCAGAATTTCTGTTGTCCATCGTTGATCAGTTCTTCTTGCAATATGCCCAGCCCATCGCCATTTCAGCCCTTTTACTTTAACAATGATGTCCTCTACTCTAGTTTGCTCTCTCACCCAAGTGTTTCTTTTTCGATCTCTCCTAGTTATTCCAAGCATGCACCTCTCCATGCTCCTTTGCGTTGTCTGTAACTTTCGTATTGTTCAACATATATATATAAAAAAAAGTTTTCCTCGCCCATTCTTGGCGGTAACAGGCTTTGGGACGGGCAGAGCGCCATGTTCCCAAGCCTCTTTTTACATCACTTCTTAATGTGCCATGTCTAGAAACTTCCTGACAATGTGACACGTGTTTAGGATTGTGGCTTTTTGTATTTCAATGTAGGTGTTTGGGTCAATGTTGAGTATCTCCAAATTCGTCGCAAGCGTTTTTGGTACTATCCCTGTTGCTGAGATGACTAACGGGATGATGAGGATCTTTTCCATACCCCATATATCTCGTACTTCATGTCTGAGATCTTGGTACTTGGTGATTTTCGTTGTGTAGGTTGTCTGTATGTTATTGGTGTTGGGTACTGCTATGTCGATTAAGTACGTGGTCTTATTCGATTTATCGACGAGGGTTATGTCAGGACGGTTATGTGGGACTGTCTTGTCTGTTATGATTGCTCTATCCCAGTAAAGCTTGTGTGTTTCGTTCTCATGCACGGTCTCTGGCTCATATTTGTAGTACGGGCATTTTTCTGTCAGAAAGCCAGCATTCGCTGCCAATTTCTGGTGGACTATTTTCGCTACTTGATCGTGTCTATGTTTGTAGTCTGACTGCGCAAGGATCTTGCATCCTGCCATCACGTGTTGGATTGTCTCCGATGCCGCATGACAGTGTCTGCATTTGTCGCTTTCTATGTCTTTTCTCTGGATGAATTTCTGATTGTTCCTTGTTGCGATCACTTGGTCTTGGATGGCTAGCATGAATCCTTCTGTCTCTGGCTGGAGAGTGCCTTTGGCCAGCCAAGAATTTGATGCCTTTTTGTCAACGTGTGGTTGTTGCAGGTCATTGTAGTGCCTGCCATGTAATGGTTTTCCGGCCCAAGTTCTTAGTTTCTGTTCATTGGCTGTTTCCAGGACACGCTCTTCGGTACTACACAGGTTTAGTGGCGTGTAATTTGCATCTGCTTGTATTATGGCTTGGATGAGTGGCGATCGGGGACTCTTCAACTGGAAGTATTGCCTCATGCTCTGGATCTGCTTGTCATGTAAGTCTTTGAGGTCCGCTTGTCCGCGTCCTCCTTCTTCCCGGGGTAGTGTTTGCCGTTCAATTGCCGTTGCAGGGTGTAGTTGTCCGGCTCTTCTCTGGATGGTTCTCATTTTCCGCTGGAGTTGTTCTAGTTCAGTGTTGGACCATTTGATGATCCCGAAGGAGTAGGTGAGCACTGGTACCGCATATGCGTTAATTGCTTGCGTGGTGTTCTTCCCGCTCAGTTTCGTCTTCACAATGCTTCTAAGTCTTTCTTGGAATGCTTGCGTGAGCTGGACCTTGACTTTCTTGTGCTCCTGCTGCCGTTTTTGCATTATCCCTAGGTATTTGTAGGTTTCGCCCTCGTCCAAGGTCTTCAGTAGTCTCCCGTCTTCTAGTTCGATGCCTGGTAAATCTTCTTTGCTATTCTTCTGTATTTTGCACTTATCGAGGCCGAATTCCATTCCTATGTCCTTGGAGAATGTCTCTGTTATACTGATGAGTTGTCGGAGTTGGGTGATTGTTGGCGCGTATAGCTTGATGTCATCTACGTACATGAGGTGGGAGACTTTATGTAGGTTTCTCTTGTCTTTCTTCAGCATGTATCCGTATTTACTTGTGTTCAGCATCCTTGACAAGGGGTTCAACGCCAAGCAGAACCACTGGGGGCTTAGTGCGTCTCCTTGAAAGATTCCGCGGCGGATGGGGATCTCGGCCGTTTTTATTTTACTGTCTGGCGTGTTTAGCTGTAACCGGGTTCTCCATTGTTTCATGCTGCTCTGTAGGAATCGGATGATTGAGGGATGCACTTTGTATATGCTGAGTATTTCAAGGAGCCACGAGTGCGGAACAGAGTCGAAAGCCTTCTTGTAGTCTATGTATGCGGTGTTGAGTTTTCGCTTTTGTTTTCTTGCTTGTTCCAGGATAACTGAGTCGATGGTAAGCTGCTCTTTACATCCCAGAGTCCCTTTCTGGCATCCCTTTTGTTCTTCCGTCA
>QLNU02009668.1:0-12330 GCA_006491805.2 Dysdera silvatica
AGCCAGATGCCAGTACATTTAGCTACTTTATAGCGTGTCTTTGCATTACTAATACCTGAGAGGCGATATGCTGCAATGGGCCAGTCCATGCCCAGAAGGATTGCC
Organism: Dysdera silvatica; assembly: GCA_006491805.2. Classification (NCBI taxonomy): domain Eukaryota; kingdom Metazoa; phylum Arthropoda; class Arachnida; order Araneae; family Dysderidae; genus Dysdera; species Dysdera silvatica. Next base: position 106 of record QLNU02009668.1, read on the forward strand.
CCTTGGAGTATATAGGACGCATGCACTCACCCGTTAGCGCCTAGTTTTTAACCGCACATTACCAAGTCTAACTCGACTTGGCGATTCTTTTGCTCAACTCAGAATTAATCACTTTATTGATAAAATGAAACGTGTAATCATTTCTACTACACAAATTCCACTAAATAAATACTGGTAGCTATTATTAAATATTGAATTTTTTTTTTAATAATGCTAACAAGGTAAAAAAAATAATGTTGTTTTTTTTGCTGTAATATATAATTTCTTTATCAATAATATATTATCACCATTTCTAAAAAATAAAATTTTCCTAGATGTCCATACATTTGAATCTTCAAACTTGTTTTCATGCTTTTGGTGCTCTTTGAATACCGTAAAGTCGAACAACTGCTGTTTTATACAGTCATTTTTAGGCTACTAAAGAACGTACTGAAAAAAAAAAAAGCCTTGATCGCTTGACTGAAAAATCAGCAAAAACCTAATAATTAATTTCTATTCTTAGTAGATACAAATAGATGGCGTCACAAAACTGGAAACCTGCAGAATTTACGCTGTGATTCAGTGTTGCCAGATCTGAAGACTAAAAAGCAGCAAACTGTGCTCCAAAAGTAGCGGATTTGAACTATTTGTAGCCCAAACATAAAAATTAATTATTAATTATTTTGCAACTATTACTAGTAGTAGTAGCTCCAATAGCAGCCTAAAAAAATTATAGGGGCTCCGGTCCCCTGCGATATGGCCCTGACATGCAACATTTCGAGTGTCCTCACCAACGCTCTCTGAATATGGAATATCGTAGTTGTATCTATAATAGCCGCCTATTAAAAAGATGAGGCTTTAGGCCGAACCCTATACGCCCTTGACATTCCTGGAGATTTATTTTTTTTTTAACCCTAGGATGTGGCATTTTTGAAGCGGCCACAATGCGTTGTGGTCTTTTTTTTTTTTTCGCTCAGGGTTTCAAGGTTTTCAATATTTGAGCCTCACAGATATATAAGCTGCTCAACATAATCGTTTGTATGCTTGCATTGCTCAACGAAAATCAAATGGAACGCAAATTAAACTAAAAATGTTAGATTAAGTGTGGAAAGAACTGCCAAGTTAACGATTTTCCGCGGTATCCCAAAGTGTACAATCTAAACTTGACCAAGCACGCAACATTACAATCAAGAGCGAATAGACTTTCATTTGGTGGGAGGGGAGGGGGTCAAGGAGAGAATTTGCCATGGTCTTGGAATAACACCCTTCATTTATCATGCAAGTTGGAATTTTTTACAGTGAAAAAATATATTTTGGAGAGGGTCAGGACCCCTGTGACCTCCACGCCCCTTGTATCCGCGTTCGATTATAACTACGCACTGTAACACAGGAAAACAGAAAAATTGACCTCACTAATATGGTTCCACAGTTTGCATCTTCGAGTCTATAGAGCGTATATAGCTCGAAGGTTGACACAGAACTGAAATGCTAAACGAGTTTTAGAGTCCCGTAACATCCATTCGAATACATATAAGACCTCTGTGATTAAAAAGTACCAAAACAAGAAATGAATCACAGATAGCTTATATCAATTGAACGAATAAGTTATGTTCTAGTGAAATTATTGTTCACTGCGAATAAAAGTGTTCAGCAAACTAAATTTTTATTGTATTATGCAAAAGAGCTTTCAAATATTATGTAAGCAATATTTTGGCTATATTAACCCCCCTTCCGCTCCCGATAAGCAAACATTAACGGTGTCTAATATGGGGAAAGCACAACGGCAACCCCTAAAAGTGATAACGTAACACTTGAATGCATCCTAATACTAATATGTTGTGATTTTACATATAAAAATAAAAAAGTAGCGTATTTTTCAGATTTATAGCCTGAAGATAATTAAAAGTAGCCCAAAAAGTTGCGTGTCGCCCAATTTTAAATTTTTGTAGCGAGGGTACTTAAAAAATGGCCCAATCTGGCACCACTGATTATTAAATAAAAATTAATTCAGTGTAGGGCAGTAATTTTCTCACATCCAGAATTTACTTCTACAAATTTCAGGGGTTTTTTTTCGACAGTTTCGTAAGTTTCAGAATATTTTCAACAGCTTCACAAATTTTATTGTTTATTTATTTGTGAATTCTACAGCGTAAAAAGAGCCGCGAGTTTTTGATTAGTACCTATTATTGCCTAATTTCTGTTATAAAATTTTTCTTAATTTTCATATAAAAGTAATTTTAATACTACATCATCATCCGAAAAATTTGTGGGTGAAATTTATTATAAAATGTATTTAAACTATGCACAGAGCTCACCAAAAGTTTGTGAAAACTTCTAAAAATCATAAAAAGAAAAAATAAAGAAGTGCAATTTGTACGAAGGGCTTCTAAAAAAATAAAATTTCGTTAGTGGTAAAAAAAAAGTTAATTTAAAAAGTTGCCTGTAGATGGCGCAGACACGCAAGATATTCAGCGGAAGTATGCAGCTCAGGCACGTGCCAATGGGGGAGCAGGGGTTTTTCGCTCCCCAGTCTCTAAAGTGAGTGGAGAATCACCACTTTCAAGGAATATCGTTAAAATTTCAACTTCAATAGTAACATTAAACATTACCACTAATGTATCAAAGCTGAAACGATTTTTATAACAGTGTATTTGGTATTTTAGTGGACACCTGATATTTTTACATAAATACTAAAAAAAAATACAAAAACTGCGAATAGGATTTTGAAGAATGCCGAGAAATCGTAATGTCTTGTAGAAAAATAAATTTTATATGAATATATCGTCACATAAATGGAGAAAATGTAAATTTATATAACAAATGTTGTTTGTTAATTTAAGGGACACTATCATTCCTGACTAACAGATGGCAGTGCAGGCGCTAAAAAATTTGCATATCGTATTCTTTCGATGCGTAGGTTCGTATAAATACCCGTGTGAACAGCTTTATGGGAAAACAGCGTTTGTAGTCATGGCAAAAAGGCAAATATTTACGGATTTCGAGAAAAGAGAAATTTCGGTTTTTAAACGAAATGGAGAACCATTCGCGAAATTTGTCAGCTTATTCAGGGTCCAAGGAGTACTATAGGGCCTTTTCAAAAAGAAACCCCAAAAGGATCCACCCAAAAAGCGACAGCGAAGCCAAAACTGAGTGAAAGAGATAAGCGGAACATTATTAGAGAGGCTAGTAACACAGGAAAGTCGGCTGCAAAAATCCAAAACGACCTTAGTTAGCTCCCAGTTAAACGTTGGACAATATGGAATGTGCTCTCTAATTCCGAAAATTTATCTTTTCGAAAAAGAAAGGGCAAACCACCTCTCACCCAAATTCATAAATAGGAACGCTTAAACTAGGCTCGATGACACATGAAGTGGAACGATAAATGTTTGCAGGTATTTTTCACGGACGAAAAAAAAAAACTTAGATGGTCCGGATGCTTTTCAACATTATTGGCACGATTTATGGAAAGCGCCGCAATACTTTTCTCGTAGAGTTCAAGAAGGAGGGTCGACGTCCATTTTGGTGGCTTTGGCTACAAAGGTACTACGCCTGTAGCTTTCATCGGCAGTCGTATGAATTCCACCTGCTATCAAGAACTTTTGAATGAATATGCCCTCCCATATGCCTCAGAAATATGTGGGGAAAACTGCATTTTGAAACAGGATAACGTACCATGCCATACATCTATTTCCACTAAAAGATAGATAAATTTAAAAAAGGTTAAAAGTATGATTTGGTGGCACGTAGTCCTGATTTAAATCCTATCGAAAACGTATGGGATTATATTGTTATTCAAAATGCAGATGGAAAGCAATTCACGTCGGTTAATGCCTTAAAGGACGCTATTGTGGAAACTTGGTATCAAATCGATCCTAAATATTTACAAACATCGATAGAATCAACGGATTCACGTGTCTTTAAAGTTATGCGCAAGAACGGAAGATCTATCGCGTATTAATGTACATAAAACACTCCAATTTCAGTAAGTATCCATTAAATTTTCAAACAAAATCGAAAGCCTCATCTTGATTTTGTTACATTTATGAATGATTTAATAAAGATCATTAATCTTCCACTTTGCAAAATACTGTTTTATTGTAGTATCTTTATTTTCATTTTCAAATTTGGCATTATTTCTCACGATAGTGCACTATTAGATTTTACTTACTTTATAGAAATTTTATTGGTTCTATTTTCAAGCAAAAAAATATGCAATAGTATAATGGGAAAAAAAGCAACACAATTTTAGTGGTGCAGTTAGATAACATTATCAATACGATAATACTGCTGATAGCTATTTCGATAGCGTTAACCAGCTACCGTCGTCAGAGCGAAATGGCGGCTTCTGTTTATGTCCGTGCTGTTGATCGGTGTTGCCATCACGTCGGTTGGAAACTTGATTGGGCGGAGGAGTAAAGCGTATTTGTGGAGACGTCTTCAGCCGTGAGACCCAAAAGGTTTTTCCAAGTGGATGATATAGAGTTACTAAGGAGTTGATCATTAACTGCAATATTGATGTTTGCTAGAATGTGAAATGCCTCAAAGAAACTGAGATCAAGTGTTGAGTTGACTTTTTTAATAATATGTGCCTTGGAGAATAGAAATTGATGTCCGAATTCCCACGAGTGTTTTGCCAGAGCCGATTTATGGAATTCTTGCTTTCTGACATAAGCTTCGTGTTCATTTAGTCTGAGGCGCAGTGCTCTCCGTGTTTGACCGATATAAATTTGGCCACACTGGCACGGAATGGAATATATGCCCCAGCTGTCAGAATCCGGGATGTTATCCTTAAGATGAGAAAAGCCTATTTTGTTGATCGGAGTGAAGGTAACGCGAAAGTTGAATTTGTGCAGGACAGCAGCGATCCTAGTAGAAATTTTCGGAACATAAGGAATTCAGACAATGTTCGTAGGAGCTGAAGAATCACTGGAGAGAGAGAAGAGGCCGGTTTAGGTTTAGTGAGTTTCTTAAAAATGTGATCAATAATTGTTGGATTGTAACCACGGTATGAGGAAATTTTCCGAATGTAGCTGATTTCTTTAGTCAATGCGTCACTTGTAGACGAGAATTTGATGACACGAGACACCAACCAATAAAACGAGCTCATTTTCTGGCTTTGTGGATGAGCCGATAGAGCGTGAGGAAGAAGACTAACTGAATTGGGTTTTCGGTAAACACTGGTTTGGAAGCTAGTAGGTGTTCTATGAACTAAAACGTCGAGGAAAGGCAGTGTACAGTCCTTTTCTTCTTCGAAAGTAAATTGGATGTTATGGTTAATGGTGTTTAGGAGGTTGATGATCTGTGAAGGATTCATATTGTTAGGAATTAGAGTGAAAGTATCATCCACATATCTTATCCAGAATTTGAATGGGATGAGCGACAGAATTTTTTCTTCTATATAGTGCATGAATATATTACATAGGATTGGCGAAAGTGGATTTCCCATTGCAAGACCACTGGTTTGTTTGTATAAGTTATTTTCAAACAAGAAACAAGTTTGGTTGATGCATAGTTTGGTAAGGAGAATTAGTTCGTTAATTTCATGATCTGTATAATGGAACTCCTTCAATCTCCGAGTAAGTGAATCAAGTGAGCCTTGGATGGGTACGTTTGTAAATAGACTCTTCACATCAAATGAGACCATTAAAAATTGCACCACTAAAAATTGTGTTTGGCACATTCCTATTGATTAGTGCAGTGTGTCGCTATTAAACTATTTAGTAGTATAATATTTAATAATTAAAAAAATGGGTGGTAAATTTGCTTAACATATCAGCTCTTTTTCTTTTTTGTTCATTTAGCATTTAGTAGTAATTAGTTTTTTTAAAAAAATGTGTTGTACAGATTTCTTTTTATTTAGTATTAATAATGATTGACTTATATTGTTTAACGATTTATTAATAATGTAGAGTATAAATTGGTTCTATTTTTTTTATGTTTATTGGGATAAATAATTTTATAGCTTTATAGTCTGGTTATTAAATGATGATAATGGTTTTGTATTTTTATTGAATATGTCATCTTGATTTTTTTAATTTAAATGAAATTGTTGCCATGAAACTTATTGGGCAAGCCTATAGCAAGGGCGTGATTATAACGTTTAAACCAAAAAATTCTTTTCATGTAAAAATAGTAAAGTGCATTTTATCCTGTAAAAAAAACAAAGCGTATTCCGTCATAAAAATAGCAAAGTGTATTTTATCGCATAAAAAAACAAAGTGTCATTTATCTTGTGAAAATGACAGAGTGTATATTATTGTGCAAAACCATAAAGTGTATTCTAATAAAAAAAAGTAAAGTGTATAAATGTAAAAATAGATGATGAAATAATAAACCTATACTCAAAAACAAAAGCATTTGAAAATATATAAAGCGTTCTGGAAACCAATTGAAGAATTAAAAACGTTTGTGTTAAATTTGATTAACTCGCTTATATTTAGCATGATCTTTCCACGGCATCAAGTTATCTATCGAAAACGAAAAGTTCTTGTACGAAGTCAAAACCTGGTGTGTATATTCAGTTTCTGATGGAAAATATTTCGCATAGTAAAATACAATAAGCTGATACGTGGATGGTCGGGACGTGCGATCCTAGCGGGAAAAATTAAAAACTGGTCTGTTTGGCCGTAGCGAAAATCTGGCAACAAAGTTCAGACCTCAAATCCGACCCTGCTATCCTGTAAAGTAAACATGGCTGTTTTGAAAGTAGGAGGGAATCCTTATCATTCTTTAATGGTTTGTAGATATTTAATGTTAACTAAACGTTCACAACATATTTCTTGTTTACTCATTGTCGTAGCTAGTCACGCAGTCTGAGGGTGGTGCTATAGCTTTTAGGAGAAAAATATTTTTTTCTCATAAAACGAAAACAGTTCTAGTTTGAGCTTATTTCTAAGTGGGTGTCGAAAATTATTAAGTAAAAAATAAATTCCCGACGAAAACTCGCCCATATGGCTTTGTGTGTTGACCATTATGTGTCATTCCACGGTGACATACGTTACATTTAGACAACGTTTTTGCTGTTTAACATGTGATCTGCGTTTTTGAATGTTATGATATATTTTGTTACAATGAGTCAAATCTTTTATATCTACTGTGGTTTTGGATTTTTAAATTTGTACACATATACAGAAAAAATGTAATGTCATGGTCACGTTACGCACATGAAAGATTTTTTAAAACTAAAATTAATTATTTTATTTCTATTCTGTTTTTCAGGTGTAAGATTCACAACTTTTAAATATGATAGACAAATATTCAAAGAATGTAAATACAATTTTATTTACTTAATGAGATTTTATTAGACTCAGCAAAAAAATATGGGTGACAGTACAGAACACGTACCCTAGTGCTTTTTTTTTTTCCTCCTCTTGAAAAGAGTCAGAAGTAGTTGGTAATGAGCTTATGACATCATAGACTGTGTGACGTCACATACACAGGCCTCTGGACCTGCAAGGGCATTTTCACGTGTTTTGTTGTTTTGGCTGCGTTCGTTGCAGGAAATTGTATGTGTGAATGGTTGATGTATTTTTTTTTTTGCGGAATTTCGGTTGAGACAGAAAAGAAATGTGATGGAATCTGTTATGAAAGGAAGATTATTTTCATCCGTATATAAGTGTGAGAAGAGATCATGGGCTAGGCCTTGTTTGAATGACGCTTTCCGGTGCCGATTCCGGAAAGCATGATAGATGAGGAGGGAGGTGAACAGGGTGGAGGAGGAAAGGGTCATGGAGGCTAGGAAGGGGTTGTAGTAGCAAGCAAAGGGGGAAGGAGGCCATTAAGGAGATGTAGGTTGGTATGTAATGTAATGGCCATGAGAGAGAGGACATGTTAAGGGGATAGAGGTGAAGAGAAGGAAGTTTGGAAACACCATAGTCATGATAGAGGAACTGTTCAAGGCCTACTTCACAGAATTTGTATGGGGACGCTGGCACCCATTCTTAGCGTTTTTTGGTTTTTTTTCTTACTAGCTAACTTTCACATGTATTTGGCTTGTTTCATTATTCTCCTATACCTTGTTGCATCTAATTTTTCTCTCTATTTGCTCCATCTCTTCCATATTGTCACATGTGTCATGGTTTAACAAAAGTAAATTGCATTCAAGTACTGTTTTGCTTCTGAAATATTTTGCAAGTACTTGGCAATAAATAAAATCTGTGTTGTGCCAAATGTCTAAAGGAAGGCACTTGGAGTTAGTACACATGTCAGAGGCAAGGATCTTTCTATCTTTCGTATGTAAATAAATGGCTGTTAATCTCCAAAATCCTAACAATCCATGGTAAATTTGCTCACATTTTATTTCATCTGTTTCACACCAGTTTTTTTTTCTTAGTTACCCCTGTGTAGCTTTTTTAACTTTAATCTTGCCACCATCTTGGTTTGAAACTACTTAAATTTGTCATCTATCTTCACAGTTGTTGCGATCTTTGTTTTTTTTTCTGACTGTAATTCGAAGGTTACTATTAAACTATTAGGCCTGTTCCACGTGATTCATAGTGCAGTCTTTATACATAAAATATAAGTATAAACGTAACGATTTTTTTTTTTTTAAAGAAGTGTTGTTAACTTGGCGATGATTGGCCACATGATTGCTAGTAGTGCTACATTTTTACTGGTATATTTGGTAACCTCTACGAACACAGTTTAGCTGGGTTTTATTATTATCATTGGATACAATGCTTGTGGATAATTTAATATTTTAATTTTTCTTTTACAGGAGCAGTATCAGCATTGTTTATCGTTGCCTTTGAATTTAAGATGCTCCCAACTGACCGCTTTGCTCGCCGAAGCACCGCCAAAGGTAATCGTGTTTCTCACCTTTGATATCCCATGTTTTGTAATATATTATTAAAAATCACCCATTCAATGTTAAGACTACTTCTCATATTCATTCTTTGTTTAAAGGATTTGAAACAGTTATACCGTGTTTTGGTGGAAGAAATCTTTGGATTTCATCATAAGAATGACTGGGGACTTTTGATGATGGAGAGCCCTTACAATGTGACAGACATCCAATCCTTACGAAGATTTTTAACTCCGGAGGGCCCTTTGCTACAGATCGCTTATAAATTGTCAGAGGATCCACAACCTGTGTATAATTTTCCTGTATCCTGTCTTCCAGTGAGCGTTCTTATGATATACTAACTATGGCTTAATAATTTAACATTAACTTGGTGCGAGGTGGGATTTTTCAAGCTTTTTCAGATCTGGACATTGTCATTTAGTATCAACAAGGAATACTTTTTTTACATTTAGTATGCTGACAGTGCAGTGTAATATTAAAATACGCCACTTTGAGTTGTACTGAAACTGCTTCTTGCGTAACCCTGAAAATCATGTGGGGTTTCCAAAGTGTATAACTTCAAGAAGAAAAGCTTAAACTAAAAAGATAGTTAACATAGGATTCGAAATTAGCGGGTGCACTGTGCACATAAATTTTTAATTTGGGTGCAAGCGGTGCACCTAACTATTCAAAACCATGGCTACTTAAGTTTAGTTTTCAAGAACAGTGACATACGGAATAATTTTATATAATTTTCTCCATATATCTGCATTTGCTTTGTATTTTTTTTTTATTACAAATGAATGTTCAATTATTTTTAAAGTTGCATTTTTTTAGCTGACATGCTTTAATATAATAGCTATACTTACATTTTACCTATTTTTAATGTTGAAGTTTACTTTCTATTCTGTTAGTTAATTGTACATCTAACTAGTATTTAGTGCACCTAATTTAAAAAAGTAATTTCGACGCCTGAGTTAACACATGCACAAATGCATTCTGCTGTTTATCACTAATCTTTTCTAGGAATGCATCTGTTAACTGTTAAGACACTGACCAAAACTCATGCATAAAAATCTTAGCCTGTGCAGGCCCGATATGCTGTCACATGACCTTTATGAGCCAATAAGAAATGCTTATATCCCGAAAACCATTCTAAAAATGTATCAAACGAGAAGATGTAGCAGAGCATTCACAACTTTAATCCGTGTAACACACGTAACTTCTCCATTTAATTGTACTACCACAAACTAACAATCTATATACATCATCGTCTGTCAGATAACCATTTCCAGATGTGTGTACTCCAGCAGTTCCCAACTTTTTCCAAACCACAACTCACTTTTATAGTGGCCAAGTAATCTACTACCCCCCCTTTTATATTGGCCAAGTAATCTATGACCTCATTTTATAGTAACCTAAAGCTCTGCAGCCCCCACTTTGTCCTCCACCACTACATTTGCGTAATAAAAGCATTTTTAACAGAGTAGAGAAAAGACATTAAATATAAAGTTATATTTTATATAACATTAATTATATATATCATCATCATCATATTCAACCATTATCTATCCACTGCTGGATGAAGGTCTCTCCAAATGCTTTCCACACAAGTCTATCCTGAGCAATTCGCTTCCACGTCACCCCAACCTGTTTTCTTATTTCATCCACCCATCTAGTTTGAGGACGTTTTCTAGGTCTTCGGTGGTCTCTTGGAATCCAGTTCAGAATTTCTGTTGTCCATCGTTGATCAGTTCTTCTTGCAATATGCCCAGCCCATCGCCATTTCAGCCCTTTTACTTTAACAATGATGTCCTCTACTCTAGTTTGCTCTCTCACCCAAGTGTTTCTTTTTCGATCTCTCCTAGTTATTCCAAGCATGCACCTCTCCATGCTCCTTTGCGTTGTCTGTAACTTTCGTATTGCTCCAACTGTTAGACTCCATGTCTCTGATCCATAAGAGAGGACTGGCAATACACACTGGTTGAAGACCTTTCTTTTTAGACACAAAGGCAATTTCCCCTTCAGGATAAAACTGTTTCTTCCAAATGCACTCCAGCCAAGTTTAATACGTCTGTTGAGTTCTTTCATAATGTTGCCATCCATTGAAATCAGCTGGCCAAGGTAAATATATGAATCAGCAATTTCTAGCTCAGTGTTGTCAACTTGTATTTTTGTTTCCTCTACAAAATTATTGAACATGATCTTAGTTTTTTGTAGGTTCATCTTGAGTCCAACTTCTTTACTTCTAGTTGAGAGCTCTTGTACCATGTCTTGGAGTTCTGATGGGTTCGTTGAAAAAATAACAATGTCATCAGCAAACCGCAGATGATTTAAATATTCACCATTTATTTTTATTCCCTTGTTATTCCAATTTATCAGCTGAAAAATCATCTGTAAAGCTGAAGTAAAAAGTTTTGGAGAAATGGTATCTCCCTGCCTCACAGCTTTGCCAAGTTTGATAGTTTTGGTATCTTTATGTAACCGAAATTTTGCACTTGCATTTTTATACACACGTTTCAATATGTCAATGTACACATCCTCGATGTCTGTTGATCTTAAAGAGTTGATGACTGCTGATGTTTTAATAGAGTCAAAGGCCTTCTCATAGTCAATAAATGCAACACACAATGGAAGTTCATATTCATGTGTTCTTTCAATTAATTCTCTTAATACTTGAATATGGTCCACTGTACTGAATCCACTTCGAAATCCAGCTTGTTCTCTTGGTTGAGCTGCATCTAATTTTTTCTGCAGGCGATGTGTTAGCACTTTTGTGAAGATTTTATAAATAGCAGGTAACAAGCTAATTGGTCGGTAATTTTTCAAATCCTCTTTATCACCTTTTTTATGCAAAAGAATTACTGTTGCAGAATCCCATTGGTTTGGTATGTTACCGCTGTTAAGACATTTGGTAAAGAATTTTGCAAGTATGTCTTCTACATATTCTCCAGCTTCTTTTAGGATATCTAATGTAATACCATCATCACCAGGGGCTCTTCCTTTCTTCATATTTTTTATTGCAAATGAAACTTCTTCTTTTAAGATTTTAGGAGCTGTTCCTTCGACTATTTCAATGTCTTCGTTTAATCCACTGTTACTTTCGTATAGATTTTTGTAGAATTCTTCAACTCTTCTAAGTATTTCTTCCCTATTTCTTGTTACGGTGCCATCCTCTCCTTTTAATGCAATGATGTGTTTCTTCCCAACAGATAAACTTCCTTTAACAACCCTAAGGCTCTTGTTGCTTTCAATGGCCTTCCTTACTAACTCACAATTGAATTTTCTTATATCTTCTTTCATGCTTTTGCGCAGAGTTTTACAAAGTTCTATGTACTCAATCCTGGAACTGGTATTTTGATTGTCCACCTTCATATCTCTTCGCCTTTTCATGAGCTGTTTCGTCTTCTCAGATAATTTGCTATTGTGCTTTTTACAGGTTACACCACCAATTTCCCCAGCAG
>QLNU02009680.1:9012-21457 GCA_006491805.2 Dysdera silvatica
TTCCTTTTATATTAAGGTTTTGCTGTCAACTCGTGAGAATTTTTCAAAGTAGTTCACGGGTACAATTGAAGTGGAAAAGTGGTCCGAAGCTTAAACTGACTTGGAAACCACTATTCTACGAAACACAAGTCCAACAGCTTTTCAACGCCAACATTGCAATACTCCACATTCCCCTCATCTTTCCCCCATACCTCCTATACACACTCTCCATCCAAAACATACTTTCAATTCCAAGCTGTTACAAAAATTAAAAAATTTAATGACAGTACAGAACACGTACCCTAGCACTTTTTCCCTCTTGAAAAGAGTCAAAAAAGTAGTTGGAAATAGGTTTATGATGTCATAGACTGTGTGACGTCACATATACGGGTATCTGGACCTGCAAGGGCATTTTGACATGTTTTGTTGTTTTGGCTGTGTTCGTTGCAGGAAATTATATTATGTGTGAATGGTTGACGTCTTTTTTTATGGAATTACGGTTGAAAGAGAAAAAATGTGCTGGAACCGGTTATGATAGGATTACTTTCATCTGGATATACGTGTGAGAAGAGATTGTGGACTAGGACTCGTTTGAATGACGCTTTCCAGTGCCGATACCAAAAAGAATGATAGGTGAGGAAGGAGGCGGCCAGGAAGGGGCTGTGGGTAGGGATGTAGTGGTGGTGAAGGGAAAGAGGGGGAGAGGAGAAAAGGGACAAGGAAAGGGATGTAGATAGGGATGAAACGACGGTAAAGGTGGAGGCAGAGGACGAGGAGGCTAGGAAGGAGGCAGAGGAGGAGGAAAGAAGAGAGTATGAAAAAACCATAGTCGTGAATGAGAAACTGTTCAACTCATACTTTGCGGAATTTGTATGGCGATGCTGGCACAAAAATATACCAGAAAATTTGTTTCCAGTGTTTTAAACGATATAAAAACAATACACATCCGACAAAGAGCAATAAAGATTAGTACCCGTTTGTTCTTAACTTAGCTGAATCGAGACATCTATGTTGTTAAGATGGCATAAACAACATGGCGGCAAGTGAGGGACACTGATGCCATGCACGTTGGAAACACTTCCCACTAAAAAGCAAATGGGTATGTGTTTTGTACTATGGCCAAAAATTTAAACCTTCACTCATCCCAGCGCTACAACTCACAAAACACCACCACCACTAACGAACGCTATGACACTACAATACAACTACCCCATGCATATGCGCAATTTTTAGGCTTCACAAAACTTTCCCTCATTTTAAGAGTATATCATAAGTTTTGATGACAAAACAGAGGATACATCTGTAGTTTTACTAAAATTTTTAACTTCCTCAATTCGCCACTAGGGACGCTGCTGTTCATCTCATAGGATAGTTCATGGCCATCTTATTATACCAATACCTAATTTCTGTTGCAATATCCGTCTTGGTTCAAAAGTTATTGGCTGCATTCGGACTTTCCTAGGAACCCTTTATATTGTAATGCATAAATTTATGTCAAATGTTCTTGCCCCACTCCAATAATTTGCAAAACTCTTTATGTTCCTGTACAGAGATTTTTAATATGGGAGGGTTGGAGTATTACGTAAGCAATATTTTGGCCATTTTATACCCCTCCCCCCAAGTAAGCAAAAATTAACATTGGCTAACATAGGAAAATTAGACCAATGGCAACGTTCCCCCACGGTGCTTAACCGTTTGAGTGCGACGAAGCGCTATCGCGCTTCTCTTGTGTGCCAAAAATGCGCAGAATTACGCTGTTGTTTGTTACTATAATTTTCACATTAATTGAGAGCAATTGTATTCATATCAATTGTATAGCATATGTACAAGAAATATTAACTAACTATAAATAAAAAATAACTACGCATTTTACTTCGCACTTTTAGCATATATACAAGAAAATTCTTCAGCACTCAAACGGTTAAGTAATATTTGAACACGTCCTATGTAGGAATTTTACTGCAAAGAATTCATAAAAAATTAAGATTTTTGCATAACATGAAACAAGAAATCACGAACATACCATGACAATATATATTTCAAAATGAAACGTCTAAAACTTCACTTTCATTCACATTTATATTTCCAAACTCCGCATTAATTTTCGTACGACCACATGTTCACAAGAACTAAACATTTGGAGCCAAAATTTAAAGCGGTTAACGGTAACAAAAACGGTGCGAAAATACCCCTTCTTCTCGGATGTAATTATTCCTACATCTATAAAATCAGATCTCAAACTGACACACCAACTACACGAAAGGGTTAAAGCAAATGTTCTTTTTGCCATCCACAGTTTTTCAATTTCGTCTAGATTCAATCTTTTTCATTTATAAAAGTCCGTAAAAGAAAAGAATTACCGACATATGCAGACTGGACATGAACCAGTGGCTGCTGTGTTTAAATCCTAACGCTTTGTTTCGCTAAGCTACTGAGTACAATATTGCGTAGAACTGTTCTATATTAATGTTTAACAATAAAAGAAACTGCCTAATCCAAAAAATCAGTCGTGGTGTTTTAAAAACTTTAAGCGTCCCCTTTGACAACATTAATGTAATCTTTGAAACTGTCTCACAAATGGAAAATTTAGGAAATGTTCGTTTCGGCACGTATGTATAACAAAGTATTCCCATAAGGTAATATTTTATGGGAGTACTTTGTCAAGATATACTTAAAATATTTATTTTAACAAGTAAATGATTTCTTTATTAATTAACTATCTTTATTTAAGAATTATATGACTGCAATACTTTTGTTGTTTTATTCTTTTTTTACATATTGGCTGTACTTGCCAAACTATAAAAACCCAAACTAATATGTGACAAGATTAAAGAACTATAGTTATATGAAGAATCCGAACCTTAGCAAAATAATTTCACTTCAACAATCAAAGGAGGAATTTCCTTGAGCTGCATATCAACTGTTTTGTTTGTTTTTTCACAGCAGTAATGTAAAGTTAATTAATTAAAGCTTGTTAAATCTCTGCTTTTGCTCTCATGTATAAATTTGATTGTTTACAGTGTAAGAAGCTGGCTGGTTCGAAGTGTACAGAAGGCTGTAGATCCTAACTTTTGATAAGTTCTTTTAAATGGAAAACACAATTGATTACAAATTTTCTTTTATGGGTGCGAGCAAAATATCCACTTTTGTTCTTCATCGAAGTCTTCGTCGAAGTTTTTTTTTTTTTTTAATGGCATTAAAAACATAAGAAAATGTTGTATTATCGATATAATGCAAAAATCGAGTTCATCGGATTTATTTCCCATATAAACAAAAATTTAATTGCGGTGAGTTGCATTCCTGCTTTGAAAATATGTTATGGTAATACGTAATGTTGTGATAATGGCTATTGATACTGTGTTATTTGTATCTTTCTTTTTCGGCCACTTTCTGAAATTTGATATAAAGTTTATTTATACGTCTTGATTATTTGTATTTTAGTTTTAACCTAAAACTCATCTTGAAGTGGGAGTTAAAGGTGCGGGGTTTTTCTTTTTTATTCGGAGGCATCAACATAGAATTCTCTAAATTATTGGTGGGGGAGGCCAAGCGCATTTTATGTTCGGTTATACATTGCAATATATGTAAAATCGCAATTTATTTCAAATTATTGGGGACTTGTGTGGGCCCATATAACTCTACCCTATGTTGGGTGGTGAGCTCTACAAATATGCGTTTTGTAAAGTACCGAAAGATTTAGCCAGTATGAATAAGAGAATCCCATTGTCAATCCGTTATGGATTACTAATTTAGGAATCTTTATGTCAATTATGGATTTTCATCTTTCCAGGAAATGTGCATAAACTGAATGATCAGTTTAATAACACGATATTTCGTGTTTTCTCTTAGACGCAAAATATATTTTTCATAGTTGCTGGAGTAATCTGTTTATTTATGCATTATTTTATAATTTTAAACTTGCTTCATTTCCAGGAGTAAGACTATTTAGATAATGGTGACACTACAGATGAATCCCCTGTTTTGTCGCCAACTCATCTCCAAAACTGATTGTATACAGTTAAAATGGAGGGAAAGTTTTGTGAATCGTTAAAAATGTGCGTGTTGTAGTTGTGTTGTAGTGTTTGTTCGTGCCGGTGTTTGTTTGTGAGTTGTAGCGATAGGATGAGCGACCGTTTAAATGTTTTTATTTTTGTAACAGATTGGAATTGATAGTATGTTTGGGGTGTATAGGAGGAAGGGGTTAGAGGTATGGAGAGAAAAATGAGAGAGGAGGTAGGGGATGAGATGAGGGGAATGTGGAGTATCTCAATATCGGTGATGAAAAGCTGTTGGACTCATACTTCGCAAATTGGCGTTGATTAGCTGTACTCATACTTCGCAGAAGATAAAGGGAGAGGAGGTATGGGGGGGAACATGGAGCATCGCAATGTCGGTGCTGAAAAGCTGTTTGACTTATACTCTGCAGAGTATATGTGGAGGCGGTGTCACAAAGAGGAAGTGGAGGAAATGATTCCAAAAGCCATAAAAGATCAAACGCTTAAAGACAGAAGTAGGTTTTCTTTTTGTTAAAAAAATCTGAAAAGAGTATAATAGGCAGTAAACTGAGTATAACAGGTAATTACTCCTTGAAAAAACATGATGGCTGGGAAGAGAGCGTGTGATGACGTAATCCGGGAAGGAGGTTGCCACTCCTTGGCGACAAATAGCATAGAGGACACACGTGTAGTATAGCCTAGATGACATATTTGCTATTCAGTCTCTTTCTTGAATAAGCTATTTCATAATTAATGAAGTTATTGCTATAGTGTTTACTTTTAAGTAGTGGTTGATCCAAATAAATTAGGGATGAATATCAGATTTAGAACCAGAGTTTTGTGATCAAATAAATATTTGGTTATATCCTATTAATCATAGCTAACTTCTTAACGTCATGGCTGAAAATTCATTACTTGTAGAACAAAACTCGTACTGTTCTTAAAGGGTTCTGTGTTGGTGCAGTGGTAACACATTTTCTGAACATGCTGTTAAACCTGTTTCAACTTCCAGTAGTGTTGAAAAAAAGAACTCTTACTAACTAGCTATTCATCTTGGTTCAGGGGTTGGTTACCTACATCATGAGTGTGCAAATTCCACCGAAAATGGTAGGTCTCACTACAGTGTGACCTTATCTGTCCTTGCACCATACACAGAAAAAAAGGGAGGGAGTAAACTAAAGAATATGTATGAAGCTAAAGTTTTAGAATCAAGATATTTCATGACAGTACGGCTAACTATCTCATTCCATAAGATTTGAGAAGGAATGACATGATTGTTAAAGTGCACAGGATTCCCACACACACTGGAATTATGGGAAAATTTGAAATTGTACCTAAAAGTCAGGTAAAAATGTGTTTTTTGGTCAAACCTTGAAATGTCAAGGAAAACCTTCCTAACTTCTGTTCTGAATAGCTAAATTTCACGTGAACGTAAAGCTATTTTCCTAGAAGGGGAAGTTCAAATCAAAGTTATGTTTGTAATTAGTTGGGGGATTTTTTTTTTGTAAGGTGAGTATAAACTCTGAGTGTACCTTAGTTTCTCAAGATTCTTTGAAGTCCATAGTGTGTATTCAGTCATCACTGATAATTTCATGTGGAAATTCCATTCCAAATCATTCACTTTTTGTTTTCTCATTATTTATATTGTATTTGTTATTAAGTATTAATAACTCTGAATTAAAATATAATTTGTATATGCATCTTATAAATAAATGTAACAAAAATACCTTTTAATATGATAAGTCACTCACAGAGAAAAGAAAGTTTTTGTATGTCTGGTGGGGTATGTTCCTACAACCTTTTCATTGTCAGTGAAATGCTCTACCCATTGAGTTATGGGCAGCTAACAAACTCTCCCCTGCTAAAAGATTGTGGGATTGCATCCCACCGGACGCACGAAAACTTCCTTTTCTCTGTGAGTGATTCACCAAGTTATTCAGCTATCATCAGCTTTGCAGATGGAAATTATTTGCATTTAATATCAATATTTGTCGTAGCTAGGACGTCTGCTTCTTTTGACTCCGTTGCAGGTGGTTTAAGAAGCAATTCAGGCACCGCACTACTATTCACGAACTTGTCCATCGTGAAGCTTTATATTCGCTCGCAAGGCCGAGTTTGTTAGCTGTCCGTAACTCAGTAGGCAGAGCATTTCACCAGTAATGAAAAGGTTGTGGGATCGTACTCCACCGGACACATTAAATTTCTTTTCTCTGCAAATGATCTATCAAGTGATGTTGTTACCATCAGTCTTACAGATGGAAGTTATTTCCATTCAGTATCAACTTTTAATGTATATTGAAATTCGGCTATAACAAATACTTAGTTTAGGTTAATTTTATTTAATGTATAATACATATGAATATGTCAGATGATGAACATAAAGAAGAAAATCCTTCATCCTTGATGTTCATTATAACAGAGTTTGTCTATATGTCAATACGTACTGTACTGTATACATATACCGACAAACGCATAAGCAATAAGATGCGTTGAATAAGTAAAATTTGTAAAACTCGGGTTATGAAAAATTTAAGATGTCACTCTTTTGTAAATCAGGGCATCTTGTGATTATCATTGTCTGAGCTTTATGTACTATTTGAAGTTAAATTTTCCTTCCTGTTATAGTTAATATGGAGGATAAAAAATGTCCACAGCGTGATGAACATTCAAGTCAAGAGGCATGTAGTTCTCAGTTGCAGGACACTGATGAGGGTAGTGAAGAAAGTTCAAATAATTTACAAAATAAAGAAAAACCGAAATATAACATTCCGTTGGCATCCCATGATGGATTTGCATTTTTCCCTGTTCAAGGTATAAAATTTTTACCTAATATTATCCAGTTATTTATATATTTGATGTAGCATAAAATTGAGCTGCAGTTTTAACCATTTATGATGTCAATTGGTTGAACCTATTTCTTTTGCATATATTTATTATTATTTCAAATATGTAAAATTAATACTTAATATAAATTAACTAAAACAGGATTTTAAAAAAAATTGCTTATATATGTGTATTATCATAACCTCTTCCTGTCCACTGCTGGGCAAAGTTCTTTCCAAATGCTTTCCATGTATACATCAGTTCTATATAATTCCTTTCCACAGTACCACCTGCCTTCTTCTACCAATATATCTTGTTTTCTTTTATTTGCTCATCCTTCATTGGTGTTTTGGAGTGAAATTAAAATTTTTGGCTGTCTATCTTCGATTAGTTCTTGCGATATACTCAGCCCAATGCCAATTGTATCTTTTTATTTTTACTTTATCCTTAACTCCTTTTGTCTGTTCTCTTAACCAATTATTTCTTTTTAAATCTCTTATAGTTATTCCTGGTATCCATGTCTGATCTGTAAGAGAGCACTTGTAATATATGCTAGTTGAAGACCATTTTCGTCAGATACAAAGGCAAATTGCCTTGCAGAATAAAACTATTTCTTCACTCCAACCAATTTTGACATGTCCGTAATGCCATAAGTGGATTCACGATTTTTCCACCTGTAAGCTGACATATTTTGTCACCTGATTGTATTAAACATAACTAGAAGTGTAACAGACGTTTTGTGCATTTGTCAAATTTTTAATTTGACACTTTTCAAATATTTGTAAATTTGCTTTTTAAGCCTCTCAGTGTCCATACCAGCCTATTTAGCCTACTGGTAAATCTGCTACTGTGTGAGTTCCTTCATAATTTTACTTTCCATAAATATCAGTTGGTTAAACTAAGTGTATAAATGTTTCCTGCCACTATATTGTCAGCCTGTGTTTTTACTTTTTTTTATAAAATTGTTGAGCAGGACTTAGTTTTTAGAGGTTTATTTTTAGTCCCACTTTATTACATAGGAATTAGTTTTGGTTAGGCACTTCCCTGGAAAAGGTCACATGTTGTCAGCATTTAAGAATTAGAATTGGGTGAAATACGGAGGATAATGATAATTTAAAGTCTGGAACTGGTGAGGGAAGCTTATGAGAATTCATCTGATTTTTTTTAAAAATAACATGCATAAAAGAGGTCGTTAAATGAAAAATAATGGTGCAAAAAAATTTCTGATTTATGTCTAAGAGCAAAGATGTAGCCCTTTTGAAATTTAAAAAATTCAGTAAATTGTACTGAAAGTTCACACATCATTGCCATATGAGTAACAAACATGTGTATGTGTAATTACTAGATGGAAAAGCACTAGCATACTTAGGATTGGATTCGGAGGACAAGCTTTTGATTTTTTACGTGAGAGGGTCCTGAATACCTTAAATGACCTTTATTTTTTACTTTTTCAATGTTAACTTTTCCATTTCAGAGATGTCAGTAGCCCCATAAACTCCCTCTCTGCGCTTCCTTGCTGACAAGTGAACTGTTGGACATTTCAATAAGCAATTTTATTATATGGGCAATGGTGCAAAAGGATTTTCCTATAGTCGTGAAGCATGGGTTTTTCAAAATGTCAGGAGACTGGAACGTCAATATGCCAAAAACACAGACACTTGTCCCCATGACATGACTTCATGAATAAAATGTTTAATAATACTGATTTCTTCCCGATTATAGGCAAATGCTTTTACACTATTTCTGTTATAATTAAGAAATTGGCTATTTAAATGTCCAACACTTCCCTTGTCAATAAGGTCGTACAGAGCAGGGGGACTGATGTAGCTACTGCCGCCTCCGAAATGGAAAAGTTAACATTGAAAAAGTAGAAAGTGGAGATCATTTTAGGTATACGGGACCTCTCGCCCACCTAAAAAAAATCGAAATTCAGCCCCTTTGAAATCTAATCCTGCATGTGCGAGTGCTTTTCCATCTAATAATTATACATGCAGTATAAGGTAAGTGTTTGATACTCATATGGTAACGATATGTGAAATTTCAGTACAATCTACTGAATTTTTCAAAAAATTTTGGAATTTCAAAGGGCTATATCCAGGGGTGGACTGGGTCCTCTCAAATGGTGCATACCTTAGATTATAGGAGGGCACAAATCATTGCCTATTCAGAGGCACGATTCCAATCATCCACAAGGACACACCACCCCAAGAGCCGGGGGCCCAGTCCACCCCTTGCTATATCTTTGCTCTCGGACATGAGTCTTAATTTTTTTATGCCATTATTCTTCATTTAATGACCTTTCATGTGCATAATTTTTAAAAGAATTGGATGATGAATTCTCCTAAGGTTCTCTTGTGGAAGTGAGTGTTTGCGAAGTTGTATGACCTGCATCTGATTGATAGGGGTTACTTCTGTATGGAACCTCAATTTTAAAATTGTTCCTTCATTAAAATTAAATGCATAATAGTTTTATTGTTTTATGTTACCTTATAACCTTGGATGTGTTATATTTGCTTTTATTAGCATCCCCACCAACATTTATATCACTGGAACAAATAATGGAAGCAAGCAATCAATTTACAAACATGGCTTTGGCTCATGAAATAGCTGTTAATACAGACTTCGTCCTCCAAAAGCCTATTACTAAACCAAGGTATTGTCAACAAACATTATTTATATAAGGATTATATGATAATGATTAATTTCAGTAATCATTTTACTTTATATGGTTAGGAACTTATGTATACAGTGGCATCCTTGGTATTGCGTGTGGGTTCCTAATGTAGGCTTCATTTTCTTTTAATTTCATAAAACAAGCAGCATTATGAATAGAACTCAGATTATATAAAATTACATATTTTAGCATTTGTGCATATAAATGCATAAAAACGATGGATTTTCAGAATAAATGTATATTTTATAAGGATTTTAGTAATTTCAAGAATTTTATTATTCCCTCATCACAGAAAAATTTCACCACAATGCTAAAGTTAAACTTTCCTTTCACTACTTTTCAGAGAGGAAAGGCAATGGAATTTGTAAATGTACATGTTTAATTATGTTCCAAGGTGCCAAAAATGCTATCAAAACTGATTTATAGTTACCATCCTCATTAGGAAAACCAAAGATGAGTTTTACTGTGCTTGGCTGGCAATTGATTGATGGTCAGATTAAAACAAACACTTCTAAAATTCTATACCATTTTCTCTCAGCAATAGACAGTCTATTGTCAATAAATCATCCGTAATAGATAACTCGCAAAAATTTATAAGTGCTGTCAAATATTTTTTGTAGCTGTGGAAAGGACCTTTTTGGTCATAAAAATGCTATTACATGATAGAAGATAAAGCTTAACTGTTTAGAACAACGAGAGACACATTTTGTTATACAGTCATAGAAATTGTGCTGCATAATGCACATGATTGAATGTATATTGAATTTTTCTACTCGGCAATTAATAATAAATCTATTTGTTTTAAAATGCAGGACATGAGGTTTTCAAGAGTTAAAAAATTTTTAAGTACATATTCATTCATTTTAGATGCATGTTTATTCTTTTTAAGTGCATATGCATCGATATTTTGAGGTTTCTAGTGCATATTTTGGGGTTTTGATGCATATTTTGCTTGTTTTTTAGTGCATATAATCTGGGCTCTAATTATTAATATTAGATATACAAAAATTACATGTATGTTAGTTCAATTTATACAGAAATTTTGAGTTTCTTTTGTAGTTTCAGGTATTTGACTGGGAGTTGATGCTGAATCTGATTGTTAGTGAAGATGTGTAGTCTATCGATGCACCAAATCGTTCAATTGCCGAATCACTGAACAAGTCTTCTCATTGTGATAGATGGGCGAAATTGTTCATTGATTCATTCAGTAAATGATTTGGCATACCTGTAGTGTAGACTAATGTGGTTTACTATTATTATATATACAGGGTGATTCTTAACTCGAAAAATTTTGAAGTGGTGGTAGGGGACTCGAAATGCGCCATATTGGCCGATATCCCCATGTTCGAAACGGAACGGGTATGGTTGCAGAGTCAATTTATTGTTTGTCTAGCTTGTTGCTACATAACCAATTACACTAATTAAAATAATTTTTCAATACAGAATTTACGTAATTGACCTAATAATACAGCAGAGACAAAAAAAATCAAGAATTCCCTTTTCTGGTCTGCATTATAATTTAGTGAAAATAAGCATAAAACTGCATTTTTTATCACACTGGAAAACAGTTGTGAACTGCCAAGTATGTGTAACAGGTGAATGACATTAAAATGAACAATTTTTGTCCAGTAACTTTTTTGCCTAAAATTAGCCGTTCGGCCACTACAGTGAATTTAGTATTTACGCCCACCGCATATAAGGTTTCCACAAATGGCAAAATGTGCCATTTCAAGAATTTTTACAATTATTTTATGCCAACGGATCTTAAGCTCTCTCTATTTGGTGATTTTCTAAGATCTGTTAAATTCACTGGAATTGTAAAGTGCAAAGCACAGTATATCTTGGAAAAAGAGAGACCTTAAGCAGGAGCGCCTTAGTGTATGTGTGGGGCGAGCCGGGACAGGCCTGAGGTCACTAAAAATTGTAGTGCGTGTACTGAGAAATTAGTTTATGGCTGCCCTTACATGCATAATTCTCTACAAGGTCGTAAAATCCCAGTCCAAAAAGAAAAGAAAAATAATGAAAATGTACCGCATGTACAATGAAATCAGTTTTCAACGACCCCTTCTCCTGTATACAGCTATACATACAGGGGAAGTATCGTGTAGTGGCGATGCTAGGCATTTCTCAAACAGTGGCAGCAGAGACTGCAAATCTAGAGAAATGTGTATATTTACTACTAGAGGGCGCTATTGGACGTGTGCAGAATTCACTTCTTTGCTTAAACTAGTCATTCCTAACGCGGATGTTGTACACGATGAAGCTATTCACGAATTCTGAAAAGGCAGATATGCATCTGATGTATGGGGCTAGCAATATGAATGCAAGTACAGCTCAAAGATTATATTGTGAAAGTTTCCCCACTTGGCGAGTACCGGATCATAGAGTTTTTTCACGTTTGCACAGGCAACTCCGTGAAGCTGGATCATTCCATGTTAGAAGGCATGAGACCGGTCGGAGGAGATATTCAAGAACTGTACAACTAGAAGAAGACATTAAATGTTTGGGCCGGTATCATGAATGACTTCCTGATTGGGCCATATCTTTTGCCAACTCGACTTGATGGGAGAAACTATTCCATTTTTCTGCAAAGTGTCTTGCCATAATTACTTGAGGACATTCCAATCGCCATTCCACATAAAATGTGGTTCCAGCATGATGGTGTCCAGACCATTTCACTCTTCACATGCGCAATTATTTGGATGGTTCTTTTGGATAGCGATGGACTTGTGTCTTGGCTACTGCGATCCCATGATTTATCCAGTTTGGATTTCTTCTTCTGGGGACACCTGAAAACCATTGTATATGAGATTCCAATTGACACTAATTAGGATCTCGTCGCCAGACTTGTCATCGCTGCTGCCACTGTTCGAGAAATGCCTGGCGTCTTTGAAAATGTGCGCCATTCAATGCATCGACGGTGTGAGGCATGCATCACTTGTGACAGTAGTCTGTTTGAACATTTATTTTAAAA
>QLNU02009685.1:0-19567 GCA_006491805.2 Dysdera silvatica
AGGAAAATAAGCACAACGGCACCCTCCCCCAAAAAAAGTGCTTACGTAATACTTAGAATAATTAGAATAATTACAAATAAATTTGACACCCACGTATTAGTAACTCAAACTGGGGCTATTTTTTATTTAGGGGAAAAAGAGATGCCGATGCCATTCCGGATTGGACTATCCCCAGGAGCCCACGGTGTCTCAAGGACACGACACCGCGGGCTCAACGCGAGGACCCTGGTTCGAATCCAGGATGAGGACGGCGTCTCTTTTTCTCATAAACAAAAATATCTCTAGTTTGAGCTACTAATACGTGGGTGTCAAATTTATTTGTAATAAAAAATCCCCCACGAAAAACTCACAAAAATCTCGCCCCGATGGATTTGTGTGTTGACCAATATTTGGCAATTGTGTTATCCCTGTGAAGGGTAATAATATCTTACAAGATTAGAATAACGCTTAAATTTTGATAATTAACCTTCAATTTCGATAATTAACCTGTGTGGTTCCGATTTATGACTGTCAAGTCACGTTGTTATATCCGATACGAATTTCCCTGCTTAGAATCTACGTAGACTACAAAATCGCCGTCGTTATAGCAGGTTTCGTTGTTATATACGATGTCGTTATAACCGATATATTTAGTGTGGAGTAGAATAGCAAATCAAACTTCTTGTAAAAATTCCATCGTTATATGCAATTGGTCGTTATAAACGATTTTTACTGTATACTACAGTTCATTACATTCAATTTGACAAAAATTATAATACTATTACTAAAATACATCAAAACTTTAAAACGAATAAATGTAAAAAAGAATATTTTTTGCGCTTTTATATTTGCGAAATTATTGGTAATTTCTTTCAAGACCATTTTACTGGCATGTTTAGGCTCAGTAGCCAATATTGCACATTCTACTTTGACCAATAGTATTTCTTTTGTAATTTTTTATTATTCGTAATTTACTAAATGATCTTTCGGCAGAGGCAGCGGACAAGGGTAGGGTAAAAAATAGCATAAAGTAAAAATTTCCGTAAAATCACTTTCTACAAGTAGAACATTATATTTTAAAATTGACAAGCGTGATTGAATTACAGCATTGCAAAGAGAAGACAGGTGAATACTCTTTTATGAGATTTTCATACTCATGTAGCAATTCAACATTTGATATATTTATTATTTTTTCGGTTCTAATATTGCAAAATATTTTTTTACTGATTTCATGCTTTCAAAACGATTTTTAATTTGCATTATAATTTTGCCTAAAACATAGTAAAAAACACTGATTTTAAAAAATTGATCGCTATTATCAAACAAAAAATCTGAAGCTAACTCGTCATATTGTTTTTTAATTCTACATTATAATTTATTTTCAAATTTAGAATCTATCTTGAACTTGTTATGAAATACGAATTACGATGTTGTGTTTTTCACCAGTAACACCGAACTATTGGTGTTTTAAAGACAGTGGACGCTATAAAGTGCCAGTGTACGCACTATACCATGTGGTCATGAGTCATTGGTGATGGACATTCGGTCTGAAAATTTAACATACACAAAATGAAAACAATGGCGCCCCAAACTGGTAAACCTAAAAATACTTCCTAACAGCAAATTGAGAAGTTTTATTTGTACCATCGTATAATGGAAATTTAGATCATAGAGGGTGGGGGCGCAGAGCATACCCTTTTGCCATGTACAAAACTATTAAGAGGTTCTTTAAAGCTTTTTATCCCCACCCCTTTTGCCACGTCAATGGACCTTGATGGAAGAAGGCCCCTAGGCTTTGGCTTTGCCTACTTTTGCTATACAGTAGCCCCG
Organism: Dysdera silvatica; assembly: GCA_006491805.2. NCBI lineage: Eukaryota > Metazoa > Arthropoda > Arachnida > Araneae > Dysderidae > Dysdera > Dysdera silvatica. The sequence continues at coordinate 1,810 of QLNU02009685.1, forward strand.
AATCCACGTGTATAATCCACATATTTACGGTAAAGGAAGCAAGTCCAATTTGTAATAATTATCGGTATATTCTATATCATTTGCTTACTACATCCCTTCTTCTCATTACTCATTCACCCGAAAAAAATTTTAGGCTCATTCTTTTGATTTTAAAAGGCCTCATAAAACCCCGCTATTTAATTCTTTAATATATTTTCTGCCTAAAGCCTAGCTGTTCAAGTCTTACTGTTACGACGGAAAAACGTTATACAGGTACCATTATAATACCGATATTCAATTTGCACAGTGATTTAAAACAATAATTTGAAAAGAAGCGCAGCTTACTTTATTTTGTTCAACTTAAGTCAAAGTTCGCTGTTTTACATTGGATAGTACTTCCGTCACCGGACTCACTTTCTCCCACTCCTCTTTGTTTTAGCCTTCCTCTTCCAATGTTCGACTTTCAAAATTGAATGCTAAAATTCGCCATCTGTGTGTCTGTGTCAATCTCCCTTCTGAAATTGGTTTATTGCTTTCGAAAACAATCGGGTTATATTCCCAAGATAGGGTTCACAAGTGTCTTTCTCAGACAAGAGGTCTGCAATAGCCCTACACCCGGTCTGCAAAACAATTAGCGGCTCCTTTGTATATCAAAGCGACAATTGATTTTCTCTGAGAAGTACACCTCTATTCCCTTAGGGAATAATTGCCGTTATTTTTTAGCCTTCCCTCCTATTTCCAAATGGGCCCTATCTAGCTCTTCCCCAACTTCCCTCTCCTCCACCCATCCCGTCTTCACCAGAACCAGTGATATCGCTCAAAAATCACCAAAAACTTTAAGAATCAGAAAATTATTGTGGGAAAAAATGAAAAAAGGAAGGATGTGAATACTGGTTTTTTTTTGTTTGTTTTTAATGTCATGTGGGGGGGGACAATCATCCCTGGCAGGGAAGTTAATTAAAATTTTCTGCCAGGGATAATTTTTCACGAGCCGGGGAATCAGGGAAATCTCCCATCCCTCCCGTTAATTCGCACCCTGGACAAGGGGGACACCTGCTACCTTCATTTTTTTAGAAAAGAACCAAAATCGTACTTTTTCCTATGTAATTTTTTTTTCTTTTTTTTTCTACCCCCCACCCAGCTTACGCTATATTTAACCCACGAGTTACGCCTATGCCTACAATAGTGTTTAAAACTATTGATGATATATTGCTGGGAGGGGGGGGGGCGGCATTGAGCTGTATTGTAATATTGACCTTTGACCCCTTTCCCTGTTGTGATGACCACATACGCTTCACCTGGTCGTGACCTTTCTTTCTTTAAATTACCCTGGATTCGCTTCAGGGCGAGTTGATGGTAGGTGTTTTAAGCTTTTCCGAATAGGACTAAATGCCTATACCACAAAATTGAGCGCTAAAATATTTCACCTTCAATAAGACGTAATATTCAATCACTATACATACATTTCACATAAACAGTTTCATCGCAATTCATCAAAAACCATTCACTTCAAGCTTATTCGCAAAAAGGAAACTCTAAATTTGACGAGAATAGTCAAAAATCGTGTATAAAATTCACACAAATTTTTTCTATTTAAAAAAAAACCCATCCAGACTTCAAAGATCGACTGGCTGTTTACAAGAAACCAGCCAGCACGCGATAAGAATCAATTCTTCAAGCGTGTCACTGAAAAGAGCGTATAATTATCGCTTAATGAACAGAAACTGACTAAAACAGAAATTCTTTCATAAAAACCACAGACGCTATTGAAGAAAATTTTGAACTTAACGAAAACTATAAATCAAATTCATTTCACTCTCGTATCATCGACGAGAGGCAGTGAAATACGTCTGCCGTATCTCGCCTCAAAGGCCAAAAAAAGTGGTCATGACCTATCTTTCGTTTTGGTTCGCCTTTGAAGAAATTAGCGACACTATTTGGAACACTGCGGCGATTGACAGATACTCAGTCCCATACATATTTTTCATACGACGATAAATCTCACACGCACTCACACCTTCCGCCGTTAAAAATTGAACGACTGAACGTTGAGAATGTTTGGAGGCATCCATGATATGAACCGTTCCGGTGAGTTTGGTTCCATTCTGACTCACAGGCAACTACCATGCCCTGCTGATACAGCCTACCTTCGTCACATTCAGCGCCCTCTATTGGCGCATGCGCAGCGTTCTGCCTCTTCGAAACGCGTATGTACTATCAACAGTCTCACTTTCATTTGGGTGACCCTTGTAGTAAAAAATTGTAAAACGTATTTAGTAGCACGTGAAAATTTAGAACGATATAGTAATTTTATTTATTTATTATTTTGTCTCCTTGAGATTTTGAGGCCAAAGGCGCGCACCTCGTGCGCCTACGGAAATCCGTCACTGCAGCTAATGCATATCCGAGTATTTTTGTTGACCATCCAGCTTATTTAAATATAAAGTTAATAAATAGTAGACAAGCCCCGGAAGAAAGAAGAAAAGAATTGTGCCGAATGAGACTGAATTCAGCGATTGGTTTGAAAATGATAAAATAACTGATTTAAGCACTCTAAATGAAAGTATTGAAAAGCGATTACTAGAAGCATGGATTTATTTTCAAAGGTCAAACTGTCTAATCATATGGAAAGTGTGTGATGTGAGCAAGGTTAGAAATGTAAAAAACCCGGAAATTTTGGACACATTGGGAACTTTGTACAAAGAAACCAAGATAGCTGGAATAAAGGAGATAGTTCCATCTGTACCTTTCTTCCTATTGGTCGATTTGACACAATTGACCAATAAGAAGAAAGGTGCTGACGGAAATACCTCCCTTATTCTAGCTATCTTGGTTTCTTTCCAGAAAAGTTTCCAATATGTCCAAAATTCCCGAGTTTTTTACATCTCTAAGCAGGGCTCGAAATTAGTGGTCATTAGTCATATTTTGCACCTATAAATTTTGTTTTGACGACCAAGATTTTAGATCCAGTCATCATTTCTGGCGCCTAACTTTTTTTCTTTTTTTTTTTAATTTTTATTGTTTGTACTTTAAATTGCTCGATCCTTTATTTTTCCTTCTACCAATCTCCTCGACGCAAGGTCAGAATCATTGTCGCCCTCGTTAATCATTGTAGCACTCGGTCGAGTGGGGTGACCATTCTTTGACTGTGAAAAGGTCTTTGACTCTATCCAAACATCAGCGGTCCTAGACTCTTTGGAAAGGTTAGATTACATAAAGATACCAAAACTATCAAACTTGCTAAAGCGGTGAGGCAGGGAAATACCATTTCTCTAAAACTTTTTACTTCTGCTTTACAGATGATTTTTCAGCTGATAAATTGGAATAAAAATAAATGGTGAACATTTAAATTATCTACGATTTCCTGATGGCATAGTTATTTTTTCAACGGACCCATCAAAACTCCAAGACATGGTACAAGAGCTCGCAACTAGAAGTGAAGAAGTTGGACTCAAGATGAACCTACAAAAAACTAAGATCATGTTCAATAATTTTGTAGAGGAAACAAAAATACAAGTTGACAACATTGAGCTAGAAATTGCAGATTCATATTTACCTTGGCCAACTGATTTCAATGAAAAGCAACATTATAAAGAAACTTCACAGACGTATTAAACTCGGATGGAGTGCATTCGGAAGAAACAGTTTTATCCTGAAGGGAAAATTGCCTTTATGTCTGAAAAGAAAGGTCTTCAACCAGTGTGTATTGCTAGTTCTCTCTTATGGATTAGAGACAAGGAGTCTAACGAATGCAGCAAAACGTAAACTACAAACAACCCAAAGGAGCATGGAGAGATACACGCTCGGGATAACTAGAAGAGATGGAAAAGAAACAGTTGGGTGCGAAGACAAGAGGGAGTAGAGGACATCGTTGTTAAAGTAAAAAGGCTGAAATGGCGATGGACTGGGCACATCGCAAGAAAATCTGATCAACGATTAATAACTAAAATTCTGAACTGGATTCCGATAGACCATCGAAGATCTAGAAAACGTCGATGGGTGGATGAAATAAGAAAGCAGGTTGGGGTGACATGGAAGTGAATTGCTCAGGATAGTCTTGTGTGGAAAGCATTTGGAGAGACACATTCATCCAGCAGTGGATAGATAATGGTTGAATATGATGATGATATATGAGTAATGCAAGAAATTTTGAAAATTTAATCCGTTCTGGAGTGTCGAAACTTAATCCGATTGAATAATTTCTGCACTCACTCCTTTAATTCTTCGGTTCATTCCCCTTTGTGCAACATACAGATGGGATTAACGGCAGCGCCCCTGGTGGCTAACTGAGGAAGTTAAAAACTTTACCCCGAAATATAAGATAGGAAAACATTTTTAATTATAATCCGTTTCCATAGCTTTGACCATTTTTTCTTTAGTTTTGTCAGAAACTTTGTCATAAAAAAAAGCACCGAGTTCTTCGAACAAATATCATAAATGTCGTAAGAAATTTTTTAAGGCAATTTTTGATATGGCTTCATTTACAGCATGGTATTTGTCAAGAATTATCAATAGCTGGAAAACATTACATAGAGCACACGTCGCTGATGAACAAAGCTTCAAAGATTTTAACATAAATTTGATCTAAAAACACATAAATGTTTGTAATTCCCCTTGTTTTCGGTAACTGTTAATTTAAACTGATCCAGAAACATTCAAATCTTGAAGGAATATATAGCTTTTACCATCCATCTGGCCCAATGTGGTCCAGCGGGAGCTTTCAATGATATTCTTTTGGAGGAATTTCTCCTAAAAAAATATTGCAAGTTCTAAGAGCTCTTTGTAATTGTCGCGAGGTTGAAAGATTTCTAGCTGCTTCTTTGCAGAACTTATCATATCGCTAGCTATATTGGTAACAAATGACGCATATCTGTCATCTGATGTTGCTGTTTTATATTTTTATTGTTCATGGCAAACCACAACTTTTCAAAAAGTGAAATTTCTAGGCCTGAACACGCCCTGAGTCAGGGAAGAACAACAGGCTCAAGAACAATTTCAAGTATATGGTGACAACGTAGTAACCATAATAAATCAGTTTTTACTTTTTGCTCAAAAAGGATGCAAGCCCCGAACATCACTCCTGTTTTGGTTGCTGTTGTATCAAAGCTTATGCACTTAACTTTACCACGAATTCCCCACATTTGTATGTATTATCATACACAGCCGATGCAACCATTTCTCCTGTTCCTGACAATAATGTTGGCACTGATTCACACCATCTCCAGAGTCTAAAGTAGTAAGACGGTCAACAGTTTCGGTTCTAACTATATCCTGAATCAATTTGCTATTCCAATGAATAGTTAAAGGGACCCGATCAGTGGATTGTTTCTTTAAATTGTTTGCAAGGCTCTTTCGCGTCGAATTGAATTTACGTTTACATTGTAAAGAAAAGGATCTAGTCGAAGATTACGTATTGTAGGTGTCAGGATTAAAGCTGATTATCTCGATTACTTACTTTTACCACATCAAGACTAGCAGATTAATTACTATCCACAACCAGTTTCCTTCCTCTTTTACTGGGTTTGTATCCTGAAGTGGAGTGTTCTTCAGAAGCAGTATGAATATCCGACGGACATCTTTTTCCTTCAGAATCCAATAAAGGAAAAATAACCTTTTCCTACTGGGATCTTATTACTTCATATTCCCTTCATTTCTTTCAATTTCTCTACTTTTTTGCTAGCACTAAGTCAACACTTCCTAATTTACTGCATCGTCCTTTCTCGCGTTGGGCCATAAGAAACTATTTTTTCTCTTTAATCGTGATCATTTATAAAGTTTTAGCGTACGCTATATCAAAAGGATCATCCAAATTTTCTTTCCATAAATTTTTCCTCATAATTAAGGGATTAGAACGCTTCACTTTATTTTCTTTAATCCTTTCCATTCTTTAAAAATAATCAACTTTCTTAATAATGTAATCTTTTCGTTTAGTAGAAATTCGAGCCTTTTCCCACATCTCTAAAATACCACATGTAGTAGATTCTGAAAATTCCCTAACAGTTTGTTTTAAATCAATAAAGTATAATAAAAAAAACAAAGCCATTATCTCTTTATTTGACGGAAGATTTGAAGAATGCAGCGCTGACGAAATTTGGCCAACTTCTATACATTTTCTGGTACAAATGACACTTTCAGAACTTTTACCTGTGTTTGATGCCATTTATTACTAGATTGAAAATGAATAGAATTACAAAATCGTTCCTATTAAAACTCTGAATGGTAGGTACATCCTGCCCATGCAATAGTCACCTGCTGACTGACTGAATTGGATAATGCTATAGCGCCATTTAGTGAATTGACTGTAGCGTCTCCTTCTTGTCTCCTAGTGTTGTTTTGACTTCATTGTTCACATGTTTGCAACTTCATTGTTCACATGTTTGCGACTTCATTAGTTCACATGTTTGACTTCATTGCTGTTCACATGTTTGAGACTTCATTGTTCACATGTTTGAGACTTCATTGTTCACATGTTACATCGTTCACATGTTTGAGACTTCATTGTTCACATGTTTGAGACTTCATTGTTCACATGTTTGAGGACTTCATTGTTCGTACATAAGTTTTGACTTCATTGTTCACATGTTTGCGACTTCATTGCCAGCTGGTTAGTTATTACAATGCCATGCGGGGTGTAATAAAACATTACCACACGAATTCATGCAATAAGATTACAGTCATGAGTTACATAGTTAGGGTTCGAGCCACCAGAGTGGCAAAACGACAATTGTCGCCAACTCATAACCAATGGTCGCAAAAATTGTAAACATGGGATACAAATTTGTCGTCTGAAACATGCGTGGGCGCTTTCCGTTTTTGTCATACGCAAATAGCGAATTTGGTTTTACGGCTACTGTTCATCAAAGATAAAATGTTTCCTGCCAAAAATTTCGTGATGCAAACTATTTATTTTTGTCTTTCAAAAGTCCACCTGCATGCTCAGTCCGTGCAATATTTTGGTAAGTAAGACACTCGCAAAAAATACAGATCTTGTGGTCCTGGGATTACAGCGCAGCCTTCGGCGGACGCCTTTTCCAATTCCCCCTGTATACAAGTAAGCAAACACGTCTTGTGGAGACACCCAACAGCCAAATTTTCAAGAAACGTTGTAGGATTGTGATCATATTAGGAAATGGTCCCCCTCACTTTAAATTCCCCTTGGTTGACCAGCGGTGAAGTGAAGCGATTTCACTGGTATTTATTATTTGCTTCATTTGCTGCGTGCACGTGTTATTTTTTTTAAGCATTTTTACTTCATTTTATCGTTTTTTGGTATATCGCATTCGCAGACAATGTTAATCTCTTTTTTTTCCTTCACGATCGGCTCCGCAAGATGTAAAGTCGATCAAGTCTGCTAAATTGTCAATTCCATCGAAAACCCATTCCTTCTCTTCAAACTTGAAAGCATATACTATATAGAAAGAAAACGAAAATTTCCCAAGCAATGGGAAGTTGAATTTCCGTGGATGTATTAGCGATTATTAATCGGTAATACATGTTGTAGAAGGATACATATGGTAATTTTAACTTGTGTCCACCAGATTTTTTTGGGCCACCAAATTTCCTTCGCTGGCTCGAACTCTAAATATAGAAGTACTTTCAACTCTGGTAGCGACCTCTAAATCTAATCCGATTAAAAAAAAAAATAACTGATTTATTTTTTCATATGATGGAACCTTTGGAAAAGTTGGGAGAAACGAAATTTCAAACTTTAAAAATAATGCCCACCCTACTGTGTATATATATACATGCCTAGGTAATATTTTAATTTATATGTTCAGTTGACTTAATTTGCTTAATATTGCATATATCTTCCGTATCCTATACTATAGGCTTGCTGTATCTTATAATAATTTTGACACTCAAATTTAAGCTCAATCTAAAGCTGTTTTAGTATAGAAGAAAGACATCGTCCCCGTCCTAGGGTCGAACTAGTGTCCCTCCGTTGAGTCTGGAGTGCCTTAACCGCTAGGCCATCGAGGATCGGAACAAAGCTCTGTTTCTCCGTATATAAGGATGTAAGATATTATTACCCTTCTCAGGGTTAACACAATTGCCAAATAATGGCCAACACAGAAAAGCCTCCCGGGCGAGATTTTTGTGAGCTTTTTCGTGGGGACATATATTATGAATAATAATCATGCTGCTATATCTTATCGACTTTAAATTTGTCCCGATTTTCCTGACCGATTATGTGATTTTCTTCAAGATAATGTTTTCATTCTCCAATAACTTCACCAACATGAATAACGTATATTATTTTGGTTTGTACCCTCAAGTCCTTTTCAGCTTTTATATTATAGAACTATCATCACACTATTCTATTCTATTAGATTAAAATACTAGCACTTTTTATTACCTGACGAATAATTTATTTATTTCCGTAAAAGAATTTTTATGCATTATATAATCTCCAATGCCTTTTAAGATTATCCACTGATTACTTCTGACTGGGGCTTTATTTCTTCGAAGTTTAATCACACAATCATTTTTTCTCATCTTTTGTTTTAAAGCTTTCGAATTTTTGACCCAATTCGCTGCATCCATCTAGATTTTCTCAGAACACGTTTTGATGATTCATTATGGTACCATCTTCTCTCCAGTACATAGTATCTTTACTGAGCAGCTCCTTCGATGCTTCGGTGACCTCAATGTTTTTTGTCTTCTTTTTACTAAAAATAGCATTTTATTTATTTTTTTTTGTTTTCAGAAAAGTATTTCAAGGCTTTACGAAATTTTAGATATAACCAACCTCGAAATGAAGATTTTTCATCTATTTTTACATACTTCTTGAGCTATTCTATTACTTTGCAATTTTCCATCATTGCTTACTTGCATCTTACGTTTACAGTTACATTTTTTCTCGAAGTTTTTATCAACAAGTTTTACAGTTCAGCCTGACGCTCCACATTTAAAGATTTATACTAAAATTTCTTTATTTTTATCTCATAATAACCGGCGAAGGAAATTTTACCATAAAGTCTTTGACTTGACTGGAACTAATGGTTCTTGTCTCACATGAACCAAGAAACGGATTCTAATACAAACCATAAAACGTGATATTATAGTTAATCACAATGGTTAATTCATCCGCAATCTCTAACTCATCTAGAGGATAATCTTCTCTCTCTCTCTCTCTCTCTCTCTCTCTCTCTTTTTCTTCTCCCACCTCCATAAAAAACCTTGATGGGTCATTCTCCGAAATGTGGCAATTTTCACATACGCTTCGAAGAAGAAAAAAAAAGAAAAATTGCTCTCGATTTTTTTTATAAGGTCTATCTCCACCACAATCATAAGGAAAAAATATGTTATGCTATTACTCTCAAATTTTCTTCCATATTAATTATTTTGATAATTACAAAAATGAGGGAATGATGTTGCAATATGAGGAAATGACACATCACTGTTTGGTTGGACTCATTAACGTCACAATTTTATATATTGCATTTGTAGACAATAAACATTCATTATTTTACTCATATTAAGTATTTATTATAACATAAAATTAATAAAACAAATAACTTTCTATTTTACAATACTCTTACCCTTTAATGTGAAATTGTGGAAAGTGGAAAAAGAAAAAGAAAAATATTAAGTTTTTGCCACTGTTTTTAACTAAAACTTTTAACATATTATCTTGAACAAGATTTTAAACAGGGCAAAAAAATATGATTTTTAATTAATATTTATTATTTTTTTTTACAAGCTAACTTATAAAATTACTATATCATTCCCTCTCATGCTAACATTGTGAGGGCATGATGAAGTTACTTCTTTTTCTTTGCCAGTAGTTAGGTTTAGCTGTGTTTTGATCTCAAAAATGTGAAATGGCATCTGATACACACTTGCAAACATATAATGCCAGATGCTAATGTTTAATTTTTATTTCATGAATTTCACAATAGATGACTTGTAATAAAAATACTTACTTTGATTTAGAAGTTGTGAGTCATATAGCACTTCCTATTCCAAGTCCAGGGAAAGATTCAACAAGGTTCTCTATACAGTGTTGCCAAACATGATTTTGAAAAGCCATATGGAGAATATGCTGCCATATGGTAACTGATCAGTGAAACTTTTTCTGTGCGGTGAGGGAATGATGCAAACCACTAGGGACAACATAACTATATATTTTAAAATACTTTTCAGCGGAAGAAGTAATAGAAACACCTTTCTAAATAGTAATTTAAAATGTTCTAATGGATTAAAAACAAAAAACAATTCATGGAAAGCCACTTTGTATTGACATAGCTGCTTTTCAGTATTTTACGTATGAATGGAGATATAGTGAGGGAATGATTTTTGATTCAAAATACGTATTTTTTTAATATATTATTTTAATTTTAACAAGTTACTAACTGCATTTCCTATTCTCTTCATGAACATAAATAATTAAAATTCAGTTATTGCATCATAAGTTTGAAACTGCATCTCCAGGAAGCCTGGGACAGGAATATACCACTTTTTGGAGAACGACGCTGTTACTTTCGGCAATAACTGCTTATTTAAAAGCCTTTAATGCAGCAGTGGCGGCTCGTGACTTCAAGAACGGGTGAAGCGGCGAGCCCCTCCTCCATCTTTCAAAGAAACAGGAAAAGTGGCCAATAAATTTCCGTTTTCTAGCAAAATAATTGTATTTATTATAACACACACACACACACACACACACATATATAATCTAAAAATATGGATGTATTTAAATAATTCAATTATTTACACATAATAGATATTTCAATACAAAAACTGTGCATGCATTAGTAATTGTATGAATTTAAATATTATCAAAACATAAAATTATTCATTATATACATAAAATTGTTAAAATATGTCAACAATAAAAACGTTTTAATTTAAATTTCAATAATCTGTCATGCATAACATTCCAAATATTCACAATATATATATCATCATCATCATATTCAACCATTATCTATCCACTGCTGGATGAAGGTCTCTCCAAATGCTTTCCACACAAGTCTATCCTGGGCCATTCGTTTCCACGTCACCCCAACCTGTTTTCTTATTTCATCCACCCATCTAGTTTGAGGACGTTTTCTAGGTCTTCGGTGGTCTCTTGGAATCCAGTTCAGAATTTCTGTTGTCCATCGTTGATCAGTTCTTCTTGCAATATGCCCAGCCCATCGCCATTTCAGCCCTTTTACTTTAACAATGATGTCCTCTACTCTAGTTTGCTCTCTCACCCAAGTGTTTCTTTTTCGATCTCTCCTAGTTATTCCAAGCATGCACCTCTCCATGCTCCTTTGCGTTGTCTGTAACTTTCGTATTGCTCCAACTGTTAGACTCCATGTCTCTGATCCATAAGAGAGGACTGGCAATACACACTGGTTGAAGACCTTTCTTTTTAGACACAAAGGCAATTTCCCCTTCAGGATAAAACTGTTTCTTCCAAATGCACTCCAGCCAAGTTTAATACGTCTGTTGAGTTCTTTCATAATGTTGCCATCCATTGAAATCAGCTGGCCAAGGTAAATATATGAATCAGCAATTTCTAGCTCAATGTTGTCAACTTGTATTTTTGTTTCCTCTACAAAATTATTGAACATGATCTTAGTTTTTTGTAGGTTCATCTTGAGTCCAACTTCTTTACTTCTAGTTGAGAGCTCCTGTACCATGTCTTGGAGTTCTGATGGGTTCGTTGAAAAAATAACAATGTCATCAGCAAACCGCAGATGATTTAAATATTCACCATTTATTTTTATTCCCTTGTTATTCCAATTTATCAGCTGAAAAATCATCTGTAAAGCTGAAGTAAAAAGTTTTGGAGAAATGGTATCTCCCTGCCTCACACCTTTACCAATTTTGATAGTTTTGGTATCTTTATGTAACCGAAATTTTGCACTTGCATTTTTATACACACGTTTCACCATGTCAATGTACACATCCTCAATGTCTGTTGATCTTAAAGAGTTGATGACTGCTGATGTTTTAATAGAGTCAAAGGCCTTCTCATAGTCAATAAATGCAACACACAATGGAAGTTCATATTCATGTGTTCTTTCAATTAATTCTCTTAATACTTGAATATGGTCCACTGTACTGAATCCACTTCGAAATCCAGCTTGTTCTCTTGGTTGAGCTGCATCTAATTTTTTCTGCAGGCGATGTGTTAGCACTTTTGTGAAGATTTTATAAATAGCAGGTAACAAGCTAATTGGTCGGTAATTTTTCAAATCCTCTTTATCACCTTTTTTATGCAAAAGAATTACTGTTGCAGAATCCCATTGGTTTGGTATGTTACCGCTGTTAAGACATTTGGTAAAGAATTTTGCAAGTATGTCTTCTACATATTCTCCAGCTTCTTTTAGGATATCTAATGTAATACCATCATCACCAGGGGCTCTTCCTTTCTTCATATTTTTTATTGCAAATGAAACTTCTTCTTTTAAGATTTTAGGAGCTGTTCCTTCGACTATTTCAATGTCTTCGTTTAATCCACTGTTACTTTCGTATAGATTTTTGTAGAATTCTTCAACTCTTCTAAGTATTTCTTCCCTATTTCTTGTTACGGTGCCATCCTCTCCTTTTAATGCAATGATGTGTTTCTTCCCAACAGATAAACTTCCTTTAACAACCCTAAGGCTCTTGTTATTTTCAATGGCTTTCCTTACTAGCTCACAGTTGAATTTTCTTATGTCTTCTTTCATGCTTTTGCGCAGAGTTTTACAAAGTTCTATGTACTCAATCCTGGAACTGGTATTTTGATTGTCCACCTTCATATCTCTTCGCCTTTTCATGAGCTGTTTCGTCTTCTCAGATAATTTGCTATTGTGCTTTTTACAGGTTACACCACCAATTTCCCCAGCAGTTTCAACTATTGTCTTAACAATGTTTTCATTTGCTTCTGAGATATCAATTTCTTCAATAAGTCCTTCCAGTGCAGAAAAGCGATTTTTTAATTCCAACTTGAATGCCTCGGTATTTACTTTCAGTTTCATTAGATCCACCCTCTTACTTACTTGTTTCCTAATGAGCTTCTGTCGTTCTAATTTAGTATTTAAGTGCACTTTACATCTCACCATTCGATGATCACTTCCAGTATTAAATCTGTTCAGTACACTGCAATCTTCAATAATTGATTTCTTGTTTGCCAGGATATAGTCAATTTCGCTGGTTCCTCCATTGGGGTGTTTCCATGTCCATTTTCTTTGCGGTTTCTTCTTAAAAAATGAATTCATGATGCTAAGATTTTCAGCTTCTGCAAATTCGATGAGTTGATCGCCACGTTCATTCCTTTCCCCATATCCGTATTTACCAACCGATGTCTCTCCTTGTTCCTGTTGTCCAATTCTTGCATTGAAATCCCCCATGATGAGCTTGATATGTTGTTTCCCTTTGGTGTGTAACTCTTTGATTTCTTCATAAAATTCTTCAACCTCTTCGTCGGTATGGCTTGATGTTGGTGCATATACCTGTACTATCTGAAGTTGGTATCGCTGGGTTAGTTGAACAACGAGCCTCGCTGCTCGATCTGATGTACTTTCAACTTCCAGAAGACAGTCTTTAATTCTTTTGTTGATTAAGAAGCCAACACCACTTGTTCTTCCAGTTTCCGTTCCTCTATAATAAAACAAATGTCCGCTTTTCAGTTCCACCAACTCTTCACCTTTTCTTCTAACTTCACTGAGTCCTACAATGTTGACTGCAAAATTGAATCTCTCGTGAAAAAGGTCCCTCAATTACACATGAAGAAATTACGAGGACCCTAAACATCAGTTCCAATGCCATAAATTCGATACTTCATATTGGTTTTTTTAATCCAGTTTTACTAATTCATATTAATAATAATGCAGTTTCTATTCCCTTACTTTCCAAGTGTTGTAAAATTTTTTTTTTTTTTTAGGTACTGATACTGATTTGCCATCTCTTCCTGTTGTGAGATACCTATTGTAGATTTTTTCATACTGGTAAGTACACTGTACTTTGAAATGGACTATATTTTGCTCTAGTAACATTAATTGTAATTGAGTTCTTTTCTCTTTGAGTCAAAAGATGCTGCTCAAATTCATCATAGTCTAACTTCACGATATATTTTTTGCACCAAAAGATAATGTATATAAGTTTTAAGGAACACTTCCGTTCAACAAACATATGGCATAAGTAGGGGGTTGGTGGTGGCCATAACCCTCATTGCAATACGATTTTGCAAATATGACATATACATAGGAATGTACAGAGTTGTAGTTCTGTAACCCCACTTATGAACTTTTTTGAATATGCCTATGAACAAGCCAAACTAAGAATAATAAACCGTTAATCGATTCAGACAAGTCTTTAATTGCAAGAACCCAAGATAATCCTCTGTGAAAAAAGTTCATCTTTAAGAAATTATTTTTTCTAACTAGTGTGTCCTTAATACTTTTGAAATTTTGTGCATTGTATTTAATTATCTTTTTTGTTGGTCTCTAAGTCTGAGATCATGAGGGAAAAATGGACAGGAAGATTCAACGTCCTTACTGAAACTAAAAAAAACAAAATGGAATTACCAAAACAACTTCCAGAACTAATTACAATTATCACTTTCAAAGTTTGCTTAATAATTCCCGAGTAGTGAACACAATGTTTTTCCTGTGGAGACCCAGGTCATCACCACCCACAGTTTCACCTGTGGAGACCAGGTTAGAAATGATTACCATGCAGAAAAGAAAACCATTTCTTCGGTTCAAATTGAAAACCACCAGCGGTTTTCCGTTGACTCTGATGTGGTCTATCAAATTATTCAGCTAATTTTAAGTGAACGAAGTGCCAAACAGAAGAAAAAGAAGATTTTCAACTCCTCCCTCCACTAAACCCAAACCAAACAAAGTAACCCCCGAATTAAACCAGCCTCTGTTTAAAGCTCAGCCTATGACCACAACCAGTTCATTTCCTTCAGGAAAAAGGGCTTGCTTATGCCTGTGCAAAAGCCAAAGATTTCCCAAAGGACAACCATACATATGTTTCTGATGCTTATCTTAGAGTGGATGACGTCACCACCATTCAGGCTTAAATCTTCGCCTTATGTCCAAATTGGATGGATATTGAAGTCTAATGTTTGGACCACCACACAGATCTAGGATTAAACCTTAAACAATTTTGGTGCAGATACTACAGGGACAATTGGAATGCAGTTCACCGTGACAAAGAATGGTGGCAGAGATTAGGAAAAGATAATTCCTGTGAAGTTAATGGTCTCCTAACATTAGACTGGGATTATAAAAAGAAGTGCATCATCTCCTACCAGATTGGCTGATTTGTGGACACAGAGTAGTCACGGCAGGCTGCCTCCTGATCAACCTTCTCGTACCATGTTTTCATTAACTGAGATTTCATTCAATTTATCTTCTCTTCATAAGCAAAATGTTTCCCTCTACACTTCTATTTTCCCAAGGCAAACTTTCAACCACTCCAAACCAACTTGCAAATTACCACTGTTTCATAAAAATTATTTAACATTAAAATATACCGCATTCTCCTTCCCTACCTTTGACAAGACTCCCTATACACACATGGAGGTGCAGCACAAATTGCATTGGTAGTCCCTAGATCATGTACTAGTTTGGTTTTATATAGCAAAGTTTCTTAATTCATTAGGATCAGTGAGTGTAACAAATATCAAACTAAATCTATAAAATGCATGAAAGTGGAAAATGGAAAGCTTCTCACCAACAGTTACAAATATTTGACAATTAAGGCTCATGGCAATTCTGACAGCAGCAATTCCAACACCTCCTGTACCGGAATGAATCAATATAGATTCATCATGTTTGAGTTTACCTCTAGTGATAAGGGTAAAATAAGCAGTTGAATAAACAATGGGAACTGTTGCAGCTTCTTCAAGGGACCAGTGATCAGGTTCATCCATTATTACTGCCCTTGATAAGGCAATACTGTTTGCTAAACATTGACTTGGGGCCATACCCATTATCCTTCGTCCTTTAGGGGTTATGCCAAAAAATTCGAAACCCAAGGGACAAAAGGGAATATCTCCTTTCTCATCTGAAAAGAAAATGTGAAATTTAACTTATTAAGCTTATTAAATCATAAGGCATTTCAATAGATCATTGCAATCAAGAATATATCAACACTACCTTGTAAATCATAAATTTTCCAATGAGAATATATTACAAGTAAATAGGTTAGACTACTGTTATAAAATTTGTGTTTGAAGTTTGTAATATTACCTGGAATGAGATAGTTGACATGATACTTTATTAATATTATAACATTCCTATTTGATTGGACTGGAAACTGAACCTAGTGGCTGATGGTTTAGTTATTAAATCATGAGGATGTATTGTGGACGGCTTGTCCAATGCAATAATGAAGCCTCATTATTTTATAACAAGCACTTAAAGACGTCCACCCACATTTCCAAACCATGCAGGGGTATTAGCTGGCCTTCCCAGGTGTCTGAAACAGCAGACATCAATTCCTCCACCTTGGGTATAATGGATAGTCTAATACCAAGAAAGCCTAAAGTTTAATCAGGGATCAAATTCTTGTCCAGTTTATTCCACCATGGGAAATCGAATCACGGTCCATAGGGCTGTAGAAAAGAGTCTAGCACGAGTACATTTGGTGTTAAAGTTTCTGTATGCTGAATAACATTTCTATTCCATAGCAACAGCCTTTTCCAATATTATTTGGATTTATTAGTGTTAGAAGTTCCCCCTCACTGACCATGCTTAATAATGCTTCAATTTTAATATTCTGATGGAAATTGGCATTTCAAGCATGGTTTAACACCATTAGTTAAATTTAAATCTTGAAAAACATTAGAAGGCTGCAAGTAATAAATACAGGTCATAGAGGTCGTTATTTTACCATTGTCAGCTTAAAACTAGGCCGAACAAATTTCGTCAGTACTGAGTAAAAGCATTATAGGCAAGGCTGAACAAATCCAGTTGCCTGGTCATCAGCGGAACCTAGAATTTTGCAATTGGCAAATAGGAAACCTTTTTTCTCTTACAAAGTTCCTAGGTTTTTCTATCAAGACTAAGTATCATTCTTGTCTCACGAGCACACTTTGCCACAATTTGTTAAGCCCAAATTATGGATATAACCAGGAACCATTGTTATCAAATCCAAAATCGGTAAAAACCACAGTTCAATGGAATTTTTTTTTTTAAATCTCCGTATTTATTTGCCAAAAAATAGAAACTATTAATATTTATGAAATTAAAATAAAAAACACAGGATATATTACCTCTGGTAGCATTAATTGAAAGTTTTCCAGTTGCAATCATGACATCTTTGAAGTTAATGCCAGAATAGCAAATACAAGCTAATTCTTCGTTTTTCAAATCCCACTTGTATGGTATATTAGACTCTAACCATTTAAATGAAGATAAATCCCCATATACCATGCATTGGATGCAGCTATGTTTCACCAATTTATGTTCACGTTCTTTGAAAAAAAAAAAAAAAAAGTTATATATCAAATATAAAACTAAAAAAAAACATATTTGAAAAATTGGCTAAGGTCATTGGCTAGGGTCAGCGAGTTTCATTTTTTTTTTTAATCTATGCTATTGAAAGAGCTCTTAGCAGTTTTAATCTCCTTTAATAGAAACAACATTTGATCATACACTGTTAACATAGTCTACATTTAGAAATAAAGAATTTAACATTAACTACATTAGCAATGTTAGCACTACATTAACCTTGTCAATGTACATCGTTAATGCCACATTAACCTTGTTAACTGTACATTGTTAATGCCACATTAACCTTGTTAAACATATATTATTAATGCCACATTAACCTTGTTAACTGTACATTG